>CABFWB010001966.1:33907-64541 GCA_902151455.1 Timema bartmani
CAGGAGCGAGTAGTTACAGGTTGCTGCTAGAACTATCATCAGGAGCGAGTAGTTACAGGTTGCTGCTAGAACTATCACGGGAACACACCATGTATAGTTGTTCACGTGACAAAAACCTGGATATCCTTGACCACGACGCCTATCTGGGAGTTATTCAAGGACACCTTGACTTCGTGCTCTGCGAGAACTCCATTTACAAGTTTGAGCAATAAATATATAAATAAGCTTAGTTTTTGTCTTCTAACTGGCAGATGAGAACGTTTGTTGACAAGGAAAGTTTCACAACGTCTAGACATATGTATGACCCTTCCAGACAGACGCTGACCTCGTCAGCTCTAGTGACTCCCGACAATACAGGTAGAGTTTGTTGTTAATTTTGTCATCGATATGTTGCATACGGCAATTTGGTCTTAATGAAAATGAAAAGGTAATATAATGGCACCCGGTTCGATGGCTGCGTGCTCTAACGCGCTTATCTCTTGTTGGACTAGACTGCAAAAGATGGGGAGATCGGGGTTCAATCCTGGTCGGGTGCATTGAGGGTGTTTTTCCTAAATGTTTTCCCCCCTCTCCCTTCACGCAAATATGGGTGCACTTCATCTAAATTAAGCCTTCTTAATCCCTAAGCCGTTAGTGTAATTAGTACATAGGTGTATAGCCTGAACAGTTAGTGTTGTGTTGTGCCCCCTTACACCGCATGAAGCCACTGTAAGGCAATATATCCCTCAAGTCTGAGATCAGCCAAGAATAACACTTTCCAACTTCAATATTCTATAATACTTGTATCTCCATGTTGTTTGTAAGTTTGTAATAGAATTGAACGAGCGTTTATCGTCCATGTCAAATAGACACTATAGAATGTTGGGTAGAATAAGGGTCAAGTCCTCCACGGTCTTGTCCGATACGCCTTACAATGTTGTTAGTTTGGTCTAACTTAAGTTAAGAATATCTTAATTGATGTCTGAAGTTTATATTGGTTGATATGTTCTGATTCATTGTTCAATATCATCCGACATGCTTTCCCTGTGGGCGAGCCAAAATAGGAGGGAATCTGTCACGTGACAAGTATTAATATCCGTCTGTCTGGCCACGGATTCAAAACGGTTTGATGGATTTTGTTCAAACTTTATGTTTAGCTTTTATAGGGCTATAGCTCAAAAATGACTTTTTTTTTTATACCCCAGTACTACAACTAAGGGGCGTTTACTGATGTATTATTTTTGAAATTTCGAATTATTTTGAAAATGGCTATAACTATTTGTTTAATCCTATATCTGGGGAGTGTTTGACATGAACATGAAAAATAAAGCTGTATGATTATTTTTGGGGGGAAATTTGACTAAGCTAATTTATTGAGTACTTTTTATAATCTTAATATTTAAAAAAAATGCTTGAGTGATTTGACTCAAAATGTTATTTGTTAAATTGTTTGCATTATAAATCGTTATATTTATTTGCTTTTAAAAAAAACTCATTTAATAGTAGTTAACTAAAGACTGATTTTTTTACAATATGATTTTTTGAAAATAGCTTAAAATATTTCGTTTAAAATTGGTATAAGAGGACAAATTTACGTTATTAATAATATTGTATCTTTATTTATCTAAAATAAATCAACTTATAGGTAGTTTACTTAAGACAGACTATAACATTATGTTTAATTTTAAAAATTTATATTTGAGGATTAAATTAAAATGAGGAATTGTGAAGAGTTTTTTTTATTATAAACAATAATAAGTTTTTATTTTTACGAATAACAAATAGTTTTAGGATTGCTAACAAATAATTTTTTTTGAAAGTCCAACCAACACCTTAACTCAGTCAGTAGCGTGTCTTTCTACTAAGCTAAAGGTCATGGGTTCGATTCCCGGCATGGCCAAAATATTTATGATGGGTAAAATATCGGTTTACCTTTTCACCATGAGGAAATAACGGCTGGGGGCTGGATGTTGTGTCTGTTCTAGATTTAAGTTAGCTTATGAATCATGTGCCGATATAATCAGTCGGTTCACAGTGCACGTTAAATACCTCAAATAAATCTAGAAATTTTCGTTTCTTGAAAATTTTAATTTTGTTGAATATGTTTGAAGAATTTAGTTTAAAATTTACGTATAACGAGTGTTTACTGCTAGTAACAAGATTATTTGCCAGCTTTTATGAGTAATTTTAGGGTAGTTTACTGTAAACCTAGGTTCGAAAATTATCTTTGAAGCTCTAATACACAATAAGAGAGCGTTTTTACGAGTATGTCGTACCATTTATTATATTTGTGCTTTTCTATGTATTTAGAGTTCTGTGTGATTTTAAAACCAAGTCAGAATTTAAATACTATTACTTTTTTTTATGATATATATCTTATTCAAAAAGTTTATAAGTTGAAACAAAGAACAAATTTAATGAATCCGGCTTTGTATGCAATAAAGTTTTCCTCTAAAATTCACACAGCGAAATAAGAAAAAGAGAAAAAATTGTGACAATAAGGGAATGAATAAAATCAAATTAAATGTTTTTCTTTCTTATTTTAACGTGACTTTCTTACAAAAAAAAATTAAATCAATCGTGGTAAGCTTTTTTTGACACAAGTTGTGAAGAGGGAAGGAGTGAATAAGTTGTTTCAATTCTTAACAGAACTTTGCCTTGTATTTTCCAGCAAATGCGAGAGTGGGTTTTCTCCGTGCGGCAATGGTCACACGCTGTTCATTAACATGCCACACTGCGCCCTCCCCCGACGAATACTAACCCACGTCAGCACCTAATTAAGTTCTATTGAAGTGAGAGCAGAGCTCAGCCCTCTATAGTGGTAATAAAGTTACCTCACTAAATCCTCCATCTGGCCCACAACACGGATATTGCAACGCACACTAAAAGACACTTGCATTTCTATCGCTCCTCAAGACGGAGGGAATATTTGAAAGGAAATACAAGGTCCGTTTATTAGAAGGTCGTGTCACGTCAACTTACTAGGCTGGTTTTGATAGTTATAAAGTGCTTGCCTTTAGAGTGTTTGTGGGCCGTGTCTTGTGTGAAAATAAACAATATGATAATACCTCTTGGGAAAATACCACGTTTATCAAGTTTTTAATTTATCCAAGCCTATTGTCGTTCAAAACTACAACAGCAAAAATATGCTATTGGATTGCTGCCAGGACCTTACTATTGTGCTATTTTCTTCCTGTATCCCTATCGATTTGGCTAACCACACACGCAATAATTCCACAGGTAGTTTTTTCCCACGACTGAGTGAGTAGAGGTGCTGGATGCGGTACTAAAGGACACTTGTTTGATTACAGACATTAGTGCAGTGATCTTCAACCTTTTTTAAAATCAAGGGTCACTTTTCCCCCAGCTAGAGTGTTGCAGGCCACGCCTTACATAAAACATGTCACACATAACTTAATATTATAATACCATGTTTGTACAGTTGCACCCAATGTAATTTGGCCATACTGTTAAAATAACCTAACATCTAAAACAAATCATATTAAAAGTATGAAAACTAGAGTTTAAATCTAAGTTTATTCTATAGAAAATAAATTGTTACCCATATTAAAAGGTGTTGTTAAAAATGCTTTTGGGTCTAATCATAATGAGACACTTTACACTGCTTTTTCTTAACTAATTTCTCAATATTGGCTTTAGTACCAGAGGTACTAACTCGAAGGGAGTGGGCGTCAGTTAGTTGGTTCCTCAATTTCTACTCCACAATGTTTATACTTGAGAAAAGTTGTTCACAGCTGTAGGTACTGCCAAAGAGTGATGATGTGATCAGAGCATAAGCTCGGAGGTTTGGAAACTGTTTTTCTTCGACATATTTGGAGTAAAATGTCAAAAGATTCATATATTTCTATTTTAAATCTGTATTACACTGCAACTCAATAAGCTCCATTTGCACATTGCTTCTAAATGGAGTGGAAAATATGTTCAAGAATTGTTCGTTGTATTTGAAATCTTGGAAACGAATATCAAAATCGGACCATAGATCAGTGAGTTTAGTAATGCATTTTTCGTTGTTACGAACTTCACATTGGGATAATGTTGGGAAATATGTTAATTCACTTTTTTGTAGTTTAACTTCCCACAGACTAAGTTTGTTTTCAAATGCCTTCACTTGGTCAGAGAAATTATGTACCAAACTGTTCTTACCTTGAAGTCGTATGTTCAGGTCGTTTAGGTGCATAAAGATATGTCATCCATTCAGGGTCGTTGAACAGATGGATAGGCTTGCCCTTATTTGGCATGAATTCACGAATTTCTTCCCCCAGATCGAAAACTCTCTTCACTACCTTACCTCTACTGAGCCAGCGAACTTCTGTGTAATAGAGTACATCGCAGTACTCTGAGTCCATATCCTTAAGGAATGTATTAAATGTCCTGTGGTTCAATCCTTGGGATCTGATGACGTTTACTATTTCTGTTATATCTTTCATAACATCTTTGAAGCACACACTTTTAGTTCACAAGTTTTCTTGGTGTATAATGCAATGATATTGTATGAAGTTGCCATTTTGACATGTAGCAGTACTAATTTTTTTTTCGTATTAGTGCCTCAACACCTTCATTCTTTCCTACCATTGCAGGAGCTCCGTCAGTAACTACTCCGGAGAGATTGCTCAACTGTAGATCGTATCGCTCCAAAGTTGAAGAGACAGCATTAAAAATATCACTGCCTTAATAGTGCCACTCATTGGAAAAAGAGCGGCCATTTCTTCTGCTATGGTAAAGTCATTGTGAATTCTCCAGGTAAAAATAGTCAACTGGGCAGTGTCTAATGTCAGTACTCTCATCAAGGGCCAATGAAAAAAACACAAACTGAGAAGCACGTTCTTTAAGTGTATTCTCAATATCGCTCGCTAATTCTTCAATCCTTTTGGAAGCTAGCTTTTGAAAACAAATATTAATGTGATGGACATACAACTTCAGCTGCCGAATCCATACACTCCTTTACAAATTCGCTATCTGTAAATGGCTTCGATTTTAAAGCTATTTTCTCAGATATATTATAATTTGCCCTAACACATAATTCACTTTCAACATTTTGCTTTTTAAATTACGCTTATTGATATTGCAGTTTTTTTCTTCAAATCGGCCACTTTATCTGATCTCAGTTGCCCTTTAACTGAATCCATTTGAGATGAGTGCTTCGAGTCGTAGTTCCGCTTTAAATTGTATTCCTTCAACGCCGCTACCGTGTCATTACAAAGCAAACAAACTGGTGTCTCTTTAATATTTACAAATAAATACAAGTCCATCCACTTCTCATTGAACACCCTTCTCGCTTCCATAATTGTTCGCTTTTTGCTTGTGCTTGCAGTCATTCTTAAAAAACTTAATACAAAAAATAAAGTACCAAACAAAGTACAAACAAAACCACACCACAAAAGGCTGCCGTGTACTGAGAGGTGAGGGAGAGAAGGTATAGCTGGAAGTCGGCCAGATGTTTGACCTTGAATTTCATTGTTGTCACATGCCACATAAACATCGCGAAAATTCCCACACATAGAGTTTTAATACTAAAAAAATGTATCTTACAGAATTTTTAAGCCGAAAAATTGTTGTATGTAAAATTGGTCCGCGGGCCGCAGGTTGAAGACCACTGCCTTAGTGCCTAATATAGCTCACATTATGTGTACGGGACGTCCTCTCAACGGTCTGGTAGTAAAAGTTGAATCACGACTGGAATAACTACAGTTGACAGTTCATAAATATACCATTATTCTTTCATGTAATCTTGTGTTCTCCGCCGGTCTGAACAAAATACTTTACCTATAGTTGTATCGATCTATTCTGTTCTTTCAATAAGTTACGAAAACGCCAATTATACAATAATCATTTTTGGGAAGTATTATTACAATCGTTTGATAACACATTTTACTGTATTATTAATATACAAATAGTAAGCAAATAATATAATAATCGTGGAACAGGTTGATGGTAGGCACTTTCAGCCGATGTTTGCCAAAAAGAACCCTCCACTGTCATTTATCTCTCTTCTACCGTCGATAGGGTACAACAAGCTTACCTTGCATGGTTCAACTAAGGGCCATAGTGTAGCACGTCAAGGTGATCTAGGTTTCAGTGTAAACGGGTTGTACCTCAGCACAAACGGACTATGGTTACTGTGGAGATGAGGAAAGCCTGAATTCGTAGTAAAAAGACATACAAATGTCGTAATATACAGTAGTTGACGCTTAACAAAGCTTAAAGAGTTACTTTAATGAAATTAGCGAGAATGGCTTGACAAATGAACAAATGTTTACGTCTTAGTACTAACTAAGCGCCAAGTAGAAACTGTCATTTGTACCGGTATCTTTAATGTCTCTCTAAAACTTTATATTTTCTTCAAGACAATTAAGTATTTACTTTGTTTCTTTATTGAAGTAATTAACCTTCATTATTTTAAAAGCCCACGACTTACCAACTTATTTAATCTAGGTTAGTACATCTGATCCTATAGTAGGATCATTCTTGTAGGTAGAGAGATTTAGAAAATACGAATATTTGTTCTTAAGATTAATATAATTATACTATATTCTTATTAAGTTATTGATTTTGTCCATAAAAAGTGACAGTTTATGCTGATATGACTTGAAGTATGAATAGAATTATAAATAAGGCTTCTTCATTTAAGATCCCGACTGGGTTCAGCCAGCTAGTACCTAGGTATTTAAAGGTTAATTAGAAGGTATAACCAGTAAATAAATGGTTAATACCTTCATCAACATAGCCCGGTATTTAACCAAGGACTCATGAATTTGTGGTTTACCATTTTAATCACTTTAGTCTTTTACACTTTTAATCACTTTGAACTCTGATCAATCCTGCCTTTGTGTCCCCATAGACGTCACTATCACAATAAACTAGACTGCTTGTGACTGGGAGATCCGGCTTTGAATCCCAGTCGGGTGTACTGAGGGTGTTTCATCCTGAATGGTTTTACACTATCCTTCACTGAAAATGTGGGTAAAAGTCTTATAAATTCAACCTTATTCATACCTAAGCCCCTAGCTTAATTAGTGCATTTATGTGTATAGCCCGAATGGGTAGTAAGACACGGTGCTAATAAAATATAAATGTCTGAATGGTTACAAACATATTTGTTTGATTTATCTAGTTTTATATCTTATCTTAAAATGTCACAAGTTGAAATAAATGACTGAGAATAAAATTACCGACCCGCCTTACCTCAGCAAATAGCCTTTCATGTCAAGCTTTAAAATGTAGTCTCGATAAATTGGCGGCTGAGCCTTTCATTCATAATTAGAAGCTCTTTCTCTGCCTTCCTCTCGAACAAAAGGTAAAGACACCTTTTTTAGCAAGTATTTCTTTTTTTTAAAGTGGTTCTCCTCTTTCCCCTGCCCTATATTACACTTGGCTTGTCCAACAACGTGTTGGGGTAGTGGAGTGTGGGGTGTGGGGTGCGCCCCGTGTAATCGGAAAAGGGTGAGGATAAGGTAACAGACTCGGTAATCATAGAGTTAGTTCAACTAGAGTTCTTGTTGCGCACCGCTACCCTCCACTCACCCTCTTTCACGCACTTACCCTCTACAAGGGGCGTTAGACAAAGAGGGAAGGGTAAAGCAATGGAAAGTTTGTAGCGCAAGAGCGTGGCAAGCTCCAGGCTATCAAATTGTGCTCTCTCAAGTAGAGAGAAAGTATTGTAATCGTTAAAAATATAGACCTCGAGATTACGATAAAACGTCAAGTTTTATGTGTCCCCAAGTAAAAAGGTAGGTCTTGGAACTATCAAATAATCACTCCGACATTGTGTCGTGTCCTGCAGATCTACTTTTTACCTTTTCACTCAAAACCTCTTCACTGATTGAGCTGATATTTTACACGGGCATAGCTTGGACCTTTAGTTGACATACAGGATTGTTAAAATACTGATAGTGACTATCCTAAAACACCAACCCCACCACAGTATCCCGTAGCACCTCCAGACAAATCACCAGAACCCCTGTGGAGAGAAGGTCGCCCACAATATACTTTCAATATTTACCTAGTCATAAAAATGTGTATCCTTTTTAAAATACAGAAACTGATATATTTTAATTACTGACACACAACACTAGTTCAGATTAAATTTAAACTCCCTCTAAGCGTCAAAACAGAGTTCATCCTGTACTCGAGCATTGTCTAAGGACTAAATATCCTGACGATCTCCTGTAACCCATCTTGAGGTGCGACATAAGGGAGCGCGAGTAGTTATACAGTTTTTATAGCATTACACTTTTTGGTCAAAATAAATTAAGTATTTCTCCAGTAGTAGCATAGAGTTTGGTTTTCTGCACGTGTTATTAATATCAATAGATTTTTAATATCTGTCAAGGATGTCCTGAAATTTTGTCAAAACTTTTTCTCTTTATTTAAAAAGTTTTAACAAACTTCCAGGACAGCCTTGACAGATATTCAAGTTCTGTTGATATTAGCACGTGCAGAAAATTGAATTCTATGTTGCTACTGGAGAAATACTTAATTTATTTTAGCAAGAAAAGTATATTCTATAAAAACTGTAAAAATACTTGCGCTCCCTTATGCCGCACCTTAACAGGGTGAATAATCACATTGTGTGACAAGTAGACTAAGTTTCAGGCTCATCTGATCTCGTTTGACAGGGACTCAAACCCCAGCCGGGTGTGTTGATGGAGGTTTTATCTAAATGTTCTCCCACAGTTCCTCCATGGATATACGGGCACATTCACAACACATGTTTTATCTAAATATTCTCCCACAGTTCCTCCACAGATATACGGGCACATTCACAACACATGTTTTATCTAAATGTTCTCCCACAGTTCCTCCACAGATATAAGGGCACATTCACAACACACCCTCTCATCCTTCATCCTACCTCATTAGTGCAATATAAATGTTTGTAGCCAAGGTGGAATAGGGACAAGTAAAAGATGATATCTCGCTTAGGTGATTGAAACTTATTATGTTTGTATTGGAGTAGTTTTTAAACATGTATTTGATTAATCTCAAGATGTATAAAATTTTGCTTATTTTTTACTGTTTTTTTAGCTTAAATAATTTTTTTAAGTTTTGAGCAGACAAAATTTTGCGATGCTAAGTTAAAACGAATACTATATTATATTATAAAGTTACATCTGTAAATCACATATATGTTAAATAATCTCTAGGTTTAGCTCTTACAAATTTACAGCACTCAATATATTCATTAATTTGTTAACTCCCACTCTTTTTTTTTATCTCTACACTTGTATGTCTACGAATAAAACGGGTTGATTGGTTTCGCTCGTTTTTAAATTAACTTTTATTCAAAAATGACTGTAGCAATTTTGTTATAAATTTATATATATATATATATACAGTGTTTCACATGATTATCCAATTTTGTTTCGAAGAAAGTTTATTATAGTGTAGTTTACGGATAACCGATTGATTAAATTTCTGTTTTTTAATTAAAATATACTTTATGCGGAAGTGTGTGTACGATTGTGTAGTAACATTAAATTTTGATTGTGTTTGGTCCTACATAGCTTATGTCTCTTCCTGACAGTTTAATCTTATTGTAACTGGTCGCAATAAAGTCTGAAATAGTCGCATTGCTGTAATGCGCACGAATGTTACCGTAACTTCCCCTACTAAAGATCAGGACCAGTTCTAGATTCACGGGACAGATGATTCTACAATGGTGAATGGTGAGATCATATTCAAGATCATCATTTCTATTAATAGTTATTATGATATGAGAATATTTTAGAACATAGTTGGGTATGATTGGGTAGGGTGAACCTTTGTATTGATTGTATTTTTGAGGTGTCAGGATGGACTATATCCCCACTTTGAGAGTGGTATCGTTCATTGGATTTCCAATACATTTTATTTTGTTACATTTTGTTTTGTGTTTGTTAAAGTTGCGTTCTCTGGTGGCTTCCAACAGTAATTCATGGCCTACTCGGGGGACACCAAGGAAGAGGCTACTTTTCTCGTGTTTAGTTTTTATGTCTTGCAGAAGGAAATTAGTAAGAATAAACACAAGAGGTCCAGTGATTGTGACGTAAGCCAATACCCAATTTATAACTGTCAAACAACTCCAGAGAACAATGATAGAAAACGAGTTTGCATACGATTAGACTTCAAAGCATTGAAATTATAAAAAATGAAAAAAAAATTGAGAATTAGCTAGTACTCAACAATCTCCTGACCAATTCATATCATCCATGCTATTGGACAGCTGTGGCTCGATCAGTGACTGGCCCGTTTGTCTGAATTGGACAGCTGTTGCTCTATCAGTGATTGGTCCGTTTGTCTGAATTGGACAGCTGTGACTCTATCAGTGATTGGCCCGTTTGTCTGAATTAGACATTGATAATTCAGTTCAAAGTCAGGTTGGCCAAATGTTTGACTATAGATATAGGATAGCTATTATTTCATGGGAATAGTTCAAAGTTATTTAGATCAGCCCCTATATCAGTTTATTTAAATGGTTAGATATGGTTGTTAAATTGTTCACAAGTCCATGATATAAGACTTGTAGTTCACATGTTCACTTTCAACAGCTTTTAGTTTACCGGTTTCTATAAAATCACAAGGTTTGCCGTCTGACGGGAAATAGTTCGTGGCGTAGGAGACTCAGCTACACTTGAACTCATTTCTCCTTGTCTAGTTATATAATAATAATTTATATACAAATATAGGCTTCATCGGCCAAATAATCTGGAGAGTACTGTATCACGTCACGTTGCCCTGGTTTGGAATAATTTGCTTCAAGGAAGTGAAGTTGTTCAGCTATCTATGTTCAAATAATAGTTGAATTTGAACTATTAGTTCGTGAACTGCATAGTCTATCACTACTCGCTTTGCTTTCAACCTTCGTTGAAGTAACATATCATGGTGAAAGAGCGGGGATCATGGCCTACTTCGTCGGATTCCTCCTCGTCGTTCTTTGGTTTTCAGTAACAATAAAACATTTCTAGCGTCCCTCACAAGAAACAGCTCTCCTCTTTTCAACCCCCTCTCTTAGTAACTTCCCTTATAGTAAATCAAAATGAATGTTGTTTTCCTATGTGTAACTTTATGTGTGTTTTTTTTTATCCGTCGACTACAACGAGGGTAATGGAGAGACCCCATAAATTTATAAATGCAGGAAGGTTTTCTCTCTTTCTCTCTTGTGTGTGTGTGTGTGTGTGTGTGCGTGTGTGCGTGTGGTTCCACTAGTTAAGAAGGACCGCCGGAAATCCACGCACTGAATCTTTGCTCTAAGATCGGAACAAGCGGCTTTTAGATGACAATATCCTCCTAAGATGTGCCCTTACCCATTTTCTTCTTTCAGACATCGAATAAGATGAATGTTGCGTGGACACGGAGCTACTGTAGATGGCTGCTTGATAGCAACTGATTGACTCTTCTGAGAACAATGGCTGTGTTTCTCAGTGAGCTGTGTCAATACAGACAGTTCTCAGAGTGAGCTGTGTCAATACAGACAGTTCTCAGAGTGAGCTGTAACAATACAGACAGTTCTCAGAGTGAGCTGTGTCAATACAGACAGTTCTCAGAGTGAGCTGTGTCAATACAGACAGTTCTCAGAGTGAGCTGTGTCAATACAGACAGTTCTCAGAGTGAGCTGTAACAATACAGACAGTTCTTAGAGTGACCCAAGATTGACTCTGACTGTAGTGCTCTGAAGATCTCCAGATTCTGCCTCCAAAGGAATATTAATTATTTATTACTTACTTATATTACCTACTTCATTATATATTGTGATTTATATTAATATACTGATCACAATTTTAGTGAAACATTTAATACCTTGTTTAACCATGTCTGATTATCTATCATTGCTGTACGAATTTTAATCACGCTAGGCGAGAAAAGGACAAGTAAGGAAGAATTTAATGGAAATGTATTCGAATTTTCCTAGATTAAAGAGTGGGAAACTGTTTGTTTAAAACTACTCTTAGAGCGCGTAAATACAGAGAACAACTCGCAACGGCAACGCAACGAAAAAGTTGAATGTAACCGTTTATACTGCGGGAAATGAGAGGAAGACTGCAAAGCAACTGCTGGGAAACTCGCGAACCTCCAGTTTCCCGGGCAGGACATACTGTAAACCAGTTTACAAGTTCCTTAGTTGCTCTGTGTGTCTGTGGAGGATCAAGTGAGTGAAATGGTTGCTGCTGAAGAAAATAACATAATATTCGTTCAAGTTGTAGAAAAATATCCGTGTTTATATGATCCTACAGTTAAATGATATTCACAGAAAAATGTTACATACAAAGCTTGGTCTGCCGTCTTTGTTGAATGCAAAGCAAGTGGTAAATAGAACATTATTTTATATATAAACAGTGATTTTATTTCATAATGAAATCAGTTGTGGCTCTTTTTGAGTTTGAGCATGGGAGGTTCTGCTTAAGATGGAGGGATGGGATACAAAATGGGGAAGGGAAAATTTCAATAAATGGTGGCAAGAGCCCAATAGGAAGCGTCTTCGCTTTCGTTTCCACCGTCGATGAATAAAAAACCAAACGACAGCCTCCTTTTCTGACGACGACATCTCGTAAACTGACAGTAAACAAGTTTTATCCTATATGAACACTAAAGGCAACTAGAAACCAGAAACTACCATGAAGCAACCAGTAGAACTAAAGTTTTCGTTGCGTTGCTCTCTGTATGTACGCGCCCTTAGAATACCAAGTCGAAATTCGAAATCCAACTTCCCAATAGCCTGTAAACAAAATGATATGAGCCTGACATTTATTCCACTTGACCACTTATGTAAGCTACTATCGACCTAAGCTGAAGATTAAAGATATGACTCTCGCATTAGTTTGGAAAAACAACGTTGAAAATATCCCCTTTCCAAGTTTCAAAACCTAGTATCTTGGTCAGCGTCACTATAAACAACGCCTTAGTCCACATGACCATTGGTATGTCTCTTATGTACAACTGTATCCGTAAGAAAATGTTTTCAGAGTTATAATTATTGACACCCGGAGAGAATGTAATGTAACATCTTACAGTAAAGTTACTGATCTGGCTGAGTATTCTAAGCCTCAGTAATCTTTGCAAACATCCCCCTTGAGAGAACCACCTCATCTGTTCCCCTACCCCCACCCTCTTGGTGAGGAAGTTTCGTCTTGTGGAAGGAGGGCATGGGGGGGGTAGCGACTAACTTGTTTGCTGGGGACGATTTGTAGGATTAGTAACAAAACTCCCGCTGGAAATTTATCGGATTACTATACTCAGGGTAAGATCGTCGCTGATTGCTCCATTCACCGCGAGGGGCGAGGGGATAATTGAGTCAACGCCAAAGAGGATAACTGGAGAAAACACTGAGGGTAGGTAGGTATCTCGCGAGAGGGTTGGTCGGGGGTGCAAGGGTACCAAAGTGAGGCTCGTTTCTACGTTATCACTGCTATTCTACGACAGTCGTAAGAAATGACAGAAACTGACTTGCTTTGGGATCAGTCAATTGAAAAACGACACATGTTCGTGTATTGTAACAAAATAAAAAATTTTTACAAAACAAAAATAGTTTTAACAATTTCTGAAATTTAATGATTTTTGTAATAAATTACATGTTTAATATTCCAGTGTGTTTAGTCGTCTTTAAACAAAACTAATTTACCACCTGTTATCATTTTATCCTACTGGAGTGGTAAGACGAGATATTTCATATTCACAGAAAAAACACACACATGCGTTTATCAGATGTCAAACACTCAACTTGTGGTAGAAAGTAGATTCAACCTGTTGTAATAGCATAGTTGTAATTTCTACTTATGTATGAAATAAATAATAAAATTCACAAAGTCAACCTATTCTACAATAATTTCCACTCTACATATTATTAAATGATCTGTAGTATAAATTTAATAATCTCATCAGTCATCACATTTATTACGATACCCAACACTTGCGGGTGGTATTTTAATATTAAGTACCTAGGGGTAAAATTATATAAAAAAGTTAAAAGTATTAAAAAATATTTTGGAAGGGGGTGGAATATTTGGAAAGGGGTGGAAACTCTTAAACCTCTGTCTTATTTCTTTATTTACATATATTATTTGAACTTATCAAAAGTTTTATGAATCTAAACAAGAATAAATAAATTAAATAAAAGTTATAATTACTCGGCGAATTAAGTCCTAATACTCGTCCAGATTATTCACATATTATTCATTTATATAATTATTAGGGCTGAATAATGTAGAATTTACTGGAGATAAACTGGTATTTGCATGGAGAGAGGGTGAAAAACCATTAAGGATAAACAACCCTCTATTCACTCAGACCAAATTCTAACTGTTGTTTTTGACATTAGAGTAAAATTTCTAGTCGTATTCATTTTCCATGATTATTTCGTAGTTTTTATTTTAAATACATACGTATGTATTAGTGTTTTTACTTTTTCATACAAAGAGAAAGTATTGTATTCGTGAATAAAATTACTCTTGAGATTATGACGAATATGTAAGATTTATGTGAACCCTAACCATAAAAAATGGTGGATCTTACAATTTTGTCTATCTCCATATCTGTATGTCTGTCTGTCTGTCTCTCATTGTTGATGGATCCAAAATGATTGTGTTCATTTTATTAAACTTTATATTTATATTTTATTATTATTATTATTATTATTAGCACCGCGTCTTACTACCCGTTCGGGTTATACGCACTTACGCTAATGTGTAGTGGTAGGGTGATTGTGAGATGAAATGGAGGACCTACAGTTTAACGTGGAATCCGAACCACGGTGAAGGCCTGGCATTCCTCACATTCACAAGTTGTGATTAATACACGTCTTGTCAGAGGTGAAGGAAGGGTTTGGCAATCAGATAAATCTGTGCCGGGACCGAGGATTGAACCCCGGACCCTCAGCACAGAAGTCTGACACCTTACCCCTAGACCACCAGGTCACCCATATTTATATTTAATAATATATACCTCTGGATTTTGTTTATCTTGACCCTACCCTCAAATTAAGGTTAGCTCACTGATAAATGGTATTTCGAAGATGTCTCCAAGTAATTTGTTTAAAATGTATACCTGAGAAGTGTTATACATGACAAATAATAGATCTGTGAATTGGTTTTTGGGAGAAAATTTGTTAAAGAGTAATTTATTGGTAAATTTTTTTAAAAATTTGAATATTTTAAAAAATAGCTCCGGTGATTTGGTTCGAACTGGAATCTGTTTAGTTTAACACTATGAATAATTTAATATATTTGTTTTTCTAAAAAAATAAATGACTGATTAGTGACTGAATTTTGTAAACTTTAATTTGTTTGAAAATAGCTTTATTGGAATACTATTTTATATAAAGCGTGAAAAGTGAAAATACAAGGTTATAGAAAGCCTTAAATGTTTTTCAAGGTTAAAGAGTTTGTTTACTACATTTTGTTAGTCCACAGTTGTAGAGTTTCGTCAGAGGTAACTTTCTCTAAATCTAAGTTACAATACCCAGTGTTTTGTTATTCTTAGTCCGTAGAACTAGTACTAACAGGTCAGAATTCAACTACAAAAATATGTCAGATTATCTTTATATGCTATCCATTTTAAATGGTATGAATAATTATTAAAGATCCATTACGTTTTGAACTGGAACTACAATATAATATAGTTATCCAGATCATATAGCCAAATAATACATTTTATATTAAAATTATTTGAAAGGGCACCAAGGGTGAGAAGACCCTAATAAAAACTACACGCGAAAAACCACCACTGGCGGGACTCGATCGCTGACTCTCCAGTCAACGCTGACCAAACTGCGTTGTCCTTTTAAACAGAGACGTATAAAGATGTCGCCATACCTTGCAAGTTAACAACTTAAAACATATAAAATTTACCACCCGCTCTCATTTATAATGTCATGATTTTGGGTACAAATGTGAATAATAATTTATTGGGCTGTATAATTCCATATCATTACAATGTTCCTCTCGTCTCTAATTAATCTCAATACAACCATAAAAAATCCCATTTCTAAGAGCTGTAATAATGTCCCAACCTGTAGACATACGCTCTTAACCTGATCAGTATGCATCACAGGTCTCGACAGAAAGTTCCCCCAGATCGTGCTGACCAGTGACAAGGTTAACTCTCCCCTGTGTCTGTGTGAGACACCCCCCCCTCCCAACTCTCCACGAGTGTTTCTGTCTTGAGGAGATCTGGTTGGAGCGTAGTTGTTGCGGAATAACAATGGAACACGACATCAGTTATACCCTTTTGACCTCACGGTACTTCATCATACCCCAGCAGACTAGTTCCCTCTCACTCGCTCTACTGCTGTCGCCCACAAGTTTATTAATTAAGCACTGATCGAAAATACACAATAGTGGGATGAGGGAGGGTCGAACCCTGGGGTATCTGATCTCTGTCATCATCCCTTTGTATCAGAACAATATATCAACAGCAGGTATCCCTCCCCCGCTCTCTATTTTAATGAAGAGCAGGCTCGGCCTGTCACTGTATCTCTAGGTTTGGTTTCGAGGCGTTCCAACTTCTAATCTGGTGCGTGTGAAGCTTTGTTTTAACGGCAAATACTCGTTATATACTCTCATACATATTTTATTAATATATTATTCTGTGGAACAAGCGCTAAACAAGATTCTAGGGATCCAAACCTTAGCTAAGTTGGTAGCATGACTGCCTATTGAGTTAATGGTGCCGGGTTTGATTTATGACATGGCCAAATATATATAATTTTTTAAAACTGGGGTTGAGCCTTTTAACAATAATGAGTTGAGGGCTGGCGGGCTGTGTTGTGCTTGTTCTAGGTCTAGAGTTAGTTAGTAAGTCGTGTGTCGACTATAGCCAGTCATCTCAGAAAGTTCACTTTAAATATTCAAAATAATAATTTATGTTAGGCTTTCTAGAGGCCAAACTTATTTGAAGTCCACAATACGACTGTTTGAACTAATGGGCACGAGGAGCATGGAGTCAGGTTGGCAATGGGTACGAGGGACATGGAGTCAGGTTGGCAATGGGCACGAGGGACATGGAGTCAGGTTGGCAATGGGCACGAGGAGCATGGAGTCAGGTTGGCAATGGGCACGAGGGATATGGAGTCAGGTTGGCAATGGGCACGAGGAACATGGAGTCAGGTTGGCAATGGGCACGAGGGACATGGAGTCAGGTTGGCAATGGGCACGAGGGATATGGAGTCAGGTTGGCAATGGGCACGAGGATCTTGAGGTTTTAATCTTATTCGGGTGCATTGAGGTTAGTTGTTCACTTGTGATTTATCACTTCTTCTATCATCCCTTTTTTCACGATACCATCTTTAATAACTTGCCTGAGAGATTATGCTTTTAATAACTCTCATGAATATTATAAATGTATATTTAAATACAGTTTAAATTACTCATAAATTGAGGAGATTTTAACGACAGGGCTTAAGTTAAATAAATTACCAGTTAATTGTTAGTCTCAATATTTCGAGTTGGATAATACCTGTACTACCTCGGATTACAGGAATCTTGGACTAAAGTAAAAAGTCACTTCACAATAAACCAAACTTATAAACAATTTATGAAAAACTAGGGACTAAGATACCATGACTGTTGGACAGGAACGGACTCGGTAAACTAAGAATAAACACATTAGACACAACGCTAGCGTTACTGAAGTAATAGTTTACTCTTCTATTTTTAAACACCCAAAGGGAAAGAGGAGGGTGAATTATCGGCAACTCGTTCTCCACCAACGCCTTCTATTATGTGACAGCGTGCAACTGTATCCCAAATATGTTGGCTTGAATTAAACGGAGCCTACTAATGTTGTGACTCGAATGATTATGATATTACTCCATATAAACACTGGTTATCGTTTGACTGAACGAACGGTAAGTGTTAAACACGTGCATATTTATAGTGGTACCAGTAGAAATGCTTCCAGGGGCGGGGGGAATATATCCCCTACCCCCCCACACACACACGAGATCAGCAGTATTAACGATTAATTGACCAACTCTGTACCTGTTTTATGATCACAGTTATGCATTGGATTATAGCATATATTATTTAATATGCCCATACATCAAGCTTAAAACATTACCGATTAACTAGTTTAGTTTAATGAATAATTAAATATTTTGTGCTGTATTTGAAAACATTAAATATTTTAGTTCAAAATGTAGTCCAAAAATGTAGTGTATGAGAAAGTTCGCTAATAGTAAAAGAATAGAAAAAAAATATTTATCCTGGAAACACAATTTGGAACAGAATTTACTAGAACTAATATAAATGTCCATGTTAAGGAAAAAAATTAAGGATGTCATAAAGCAAGTTTTATAGACAATTTTTTTTCTTATGCACTAATTTAATACTTACGTTATAAATTATTGAAATATAATCAGAACAATACAATAAATTTGTTAAATTACTACTAGGCAGAGATTTACCCGTCTGGGCTGTTCATATATTAATACTAATGGAGAAGCTATGAGTAGAGAATAATTTAGAGTAAGTGCAGCGAAAACTGCGATGAAATGAAGCGGGAAAACTTTGAGTAAAAACAATTCAACGTACTCGGGTGGGATTCTAGCCCCAACCTCTCAACAGCAGTAAACCAGACTCAATAAGACTGACACCGCAGTCATCGTGCCCAACAGTATCGGTTGCATTACCGTTAAGATCAGGATTACGAGATTATATAAATAAGTCAATATAATGAATAAAAACTATCGTTATTTATTTGAATAATTTGTTCTGAATCTGCAACGCTATCAATTAAAATCTTTAAGAATAAAACAATATTCGCTTAACGATTCTGTATAAACTTTCTTGATAAAACAATAAATAAACTTTTGGAAAAGAGTTTATTTGTCGAGGGGTTTTTCAACTTCTCTCTTTAAAGACAAAAAATACTTAATTACTCTCTCAAAACATTTCAATCTAATATGTCTCGGATCGTATATTTTACTTACTGAATATTAAGTAATCAGTTTACAAAGATTTGTAGAGTTTAAAAGACAAACAAAGAGTGTTTCATTCCCCCCTTACCCTCTTTCTGAAGTTGGACGAAGGTACGTGGTTGGAACTAAACAAAAACTTCTGTAATTAATTGAATATAAAATATAATTATTGAACTCTCATCCTTCACTTTATTCTTCTTTAATAATCTCCCGGCCACATTTTGTCAATTTTTTCCTTGTATTATACTGAATTCCCAATCACGTTTATGAGCAACATTTCCTTCCTCCATTTTCTCCCCTTCCTCCACTCCTTCCCGCTCAATAGATAATTTCCTGAGTTGTCCGTGGGATCTGCCTTTGTCTGCTGGAGGAAGTGAAACATCTGGAAGTACAAATTGGTTTGGCCTCTGCTTACATCTTATCAACGGTCGTGTCTTTTATTGATAACTATTAAATAAATGGGGAAGATTTTATTTATCCTAGGATTTTATAGATTAACATAGAACGTTTTTAATTATTTATTAACCACACGACTTACAAACTAACTCTATTTGAAAGTAAGACACGAAACACAGTATCCTAGACCTTAATTAATCACCGTTAAAATGTAAGATTCAGTTTCGTCAAATTGTTTTATAGAATGTAATGAGTATAATGTATGACCCTTAATTCAGTAAACTGATGCACTACAGTAGATATAAGGTGTACCATAAGCTATAAGTTACCTGTTTATAAAAAATATAATAAAGGGTATTTTAAAGGAAGGGGAAATTAAATAAAACAAAGGGAAACTATCGTGAGGGACACAGTCGATATTTTAGTGGCGTGGACCGTAGCAACTATTTATCTGGGCCGGTGGGAAAACTAAATTTCAACCCAACCAAAATTTAAACCAAGGTCCCTCTGAGCTAAAGTTTAATTTTCATTGAAAGCTGATTATTTGAAAACTGGAAACTTGTGTTGGCATAATGGCGGGAAAAAATGATACTGTCACCTATTATCATGAATGTGATTTTTCTTAGCACCGCGTTTTACTACCCATTTGGGAGCAATTGTCATTTTAAAACACCAACACAGGGTTTTTCCAAACTCTCTGCCCAAAATTAAACCACAACATAGTGGACATACAGAAACAGACAATCCTAGTAAAAAATGTTCCGGTTAAGTCATCTTGCATTACTAAATAAAAGGAGAATCGAGACGCAATTAACGCCGGGAGTACGCAACTGTAAATACATAGGTGTACAACAAGTTGCATAGCATCTAGGTCGCAGGAGTGTCCGGCCGCGAGCAACGTTGCCTAACAGTGAGCCCGTGTCAAATGCAACCGACGGATACTGTTGTGGCTAAGTCGGGGAGGGAGTTTTGAACAGCTACGGTGATGTGCCCGCCTGATGGTATGCAACTTGCTGTACAGGTACGTACTTATAGCTGCGTTGCGCCTTACTTCAACTTGTAATTAAATACAAGATGACTTTTGAAAACATTATTTTACAAGGCTTTTCTCTTTCTTTGTTCCTACAGATGCTGCGGCTTAGGTTTGGGTGGAGAGTTTAAAACACCCAGTATATATATATATATATATATATTGTTTATAGATCTTATATGTTTTGAAATTCATAAATAAATCCAATGTTCCGACCAAATTTAACACATTTTATCATCACTGCGTAATTTTTTTTCTTAAAGTAGGCCTACTCAGTTATCATTGATAAGAAAATAACAACAGAAAAGTATTTAAAAAAGTCGGTCATGCTAAAATGAGAATTACCAAGATTTTTTTTAGTACCCTACCATTTTGGCAAATAATGTTACATATGTGGGGGTAGGAGGGCTATCTTGGAAAACATAGCAAGCAGAAATGTCTCGGAAGCATCGAGCAAGCAGGGCCTTCCACTTTACCTAGTTTTGTCATTAATTGGTATTATCTGACTATTCGCCTCTGCCTGGCATATTATGTTCTGCTATTAGGTGTTATCTCTACAATCGGTACAGTTAAAACAATAAATATCATTAAATAGACATTTCAAATCAATATTGTATATATATGTATCATATAGCCTCATTCGTAGCCCAGTAGTGTAAAGATTATCCAGTACTAATGTACCGTTGTACGGGGGACGCCCGAATGTACTGATAGTACATCCTTTCCTTGGAGGATCTTTGCATGTCCTGATGAGATGAGGTGATGGTGATAGTGAGTATGAGGGTGATGGTGAGTATGAGGGTGATAGTGAGTATGAGGGTGATAGTGAGTATGAGGGTGATAGTGAGTATGAGGGTGATAGTGAGTATGAGGGTGATAGTGAGTATGAGGGTGNCTGATGAGATGAGGTGATGGTGATAGTGAGTATGAGGGTGTGGAACCAGTGGAAACACTTAAACCTAACTTAAGCCTAACTAACCAACCCTAGTGAAATTTGGGATAATTTCCCTTTCGGGAAAAATACCCAAGGTACCAACCACTGAATAATTATTTATAGCTTATAATTATACATTTGTTAAAATTGTGCAATACAATATTTATTGTGAAGTGACCTTAGTTTTCCGTGACGAATCTTTACTATGCTAATCGAACTAGTGGTCAGGAGTGGAACCATTTATAGAAAGTATACTCACATTTTAATAAAGGGGGAGTAGTAAGCCATTCAGGAAAACACGATCGCAGCCCACAGGCCGGGATTCAATTCCCAACCTCTCAGTTACTGGTGATAATGACCTTTGCTCCGCATTCCTACAAAGTTGGTTGACTGTTTTAGAATTGGGTCCTACTTTAACCGAACCAAAGTCAAGATCAGAACAGGACTGATAAACCTAACACTTCAGATCTGATCTAGACTCTCCCCAATCATCGCTCTTGTGTTAGGAATATCGGCAACGCTGTACCATTTCCAGGGGTGTAAAACTCGATTATTGGGGGGGTATTTAAAAAGTGCTCTTGGAACTTGAGTTGCGGTTGAATGTATAACCTGAACAAGTAGTAAGACCCGGTGATAAGAGGGTGCTATGGAAGCTTGTGGAGATTTGTGGGGGAGTTTAAAGGCGGGGATATTTTATGACATGCTCTTAGCTGACCAGGTGGAAGGAAGGACATAACCTTCAATCGCCCTTGACGGTGTGGGTTTACCTCTAAGATAAAAAAAAAACTTGACTGGATTTTCTATTCATTTCGAGTCACGTCACGTGTTAAAAGTAGATCTAACCTCAACTTTGGTGATAGCGCCCACTTTTCAAGACCTCGTCTCAAAATCGAATTTCCTGCTATCTGACATGGGACAGGACTATCAAAGTTGCATCTTTGAGAACTGTAGGGGTAGAGAGAGAGAGAGAGAGACCTAAGGTCGGGAACACTCTTGACTTCACTGTGTCTATAAAGTGAACGATAGGTTAGAGCAACTTAAAACAACAAAGATGTAGTAAATGCTACGAGTCAAAGGCTGACTGATCATACAAACAGATTATTTTTAAAACGTAAACAACATCATTTATTGTTTTATTATGGTTAGAATATTTTTTCAATAACATTAAGTTGAAAATTAATGCTATAATTATTTTTTACCACTGCCTCTTATTCCCGTTCGGGCTGTACGCTATGTACTAATTATACTAATGTGTTAGGGATTAAAAGGGTTTAATTGAGAGGAAGTGCACCCGCAAACCATCTAGGTAAAACCACCCTCAGTTTGCCGGACCCCACTTTCCCTATCATTGGAATTTCAGGCGATCGCGGGAGCTTCCTCATTCCTCCTCCTCCTCCTCCTCTTAATGTATGAACCGCTGAACGATCTGTTAAAGACGCGTGTTATAAACCAGAAACAGCCTGTCTCGACACCCAGATTATGTTCCGTGTTAATAAAAACTGTAATAGAAGGTTTTGGGAGGTCTTGTTTGATCTGGAGCCATCGTTCCCAGTCTCAACAGACTTCTGGAAATAGAGTTCTATACAGATCCTTCTTCTCTTCACCCCCTACCCCCCTTTCCGGTTTAGAGGTCGGAAACTTTGTTAAGATTAGCGCAGAAGTTGTGTGCTCCAGTTGAGACGGGAGGAAGAAGTCAGATCAAGCTGAAAAGTTGCAGATGATCTACAGTAGTTCTGTTAGTTATTACACTCAACAACTAAACATCCCACACCCGAGTGGGAAATGTAACTTATGCTTCAGGGAATAGAGATGTATTTTCTCTAAGTATTCTTTTTACTTTCTCTAGAGACCTCGGAGAGAGAAATATTGTGGTCGTCAAATAAATGGATTTAAAGATTTTGATGAATGTCTACATTTTATGACACCCTGAAAAAACATTTTTCACAAAACCGTTTGTCTGTCTGTGTGTCTTTTATGTGTCTGTATATGTGTCTGTCTGTCTATGTGGCTACCTGGGTGTCTGCGTGTCTGTCTGTGTGTCTGTCTAGAACCTAAACCATTCTACTGATCGGGCTAACACTTGTTATCCAGGGTTTTCATAAAATCCCACCAAGGACTTTCTGGAATTATATATCCAGCCCTAAAATTAAGGGTAGTTTACTGAAGGGCAAAAATAGAAATGATCAATTTTCTCGAAATCTTCTCCAGCGATTTTGATAAATATTGTATCCAGGCACTGTTTATCATTTTCCCGTGGAAATCAACTTTGAAAATACCTTACGAAATCAAAATATTCTATTTTTATCATATCTCTGCCATTATTGGAGATATTAAATAACTTATCATTGTTAAGTTGTCTGTCTGTCTGAAAGAATGACATATTTTATTTGAAATATATTTTTTACAAAACAAATAGTTTCTGAGCTATGAGCAAATATATATATTTGCTTATATCTCAGTAAACTAATATATATATAATATATATTTATTTTGTGTAGGTCTTTGAAAATGTGAAATTTATTATTATATTTTTGCTTGATCGAGATTTTTCTCTCTTTTCTGGATGTTTCTGTAACAGACTATGTTATTTCATTTATGATTTTATTGGAATGTTTCTGTAACAATGATATTATTTCGTTTCATAAATCTTACGTGGTTTTAGTAAATGTCTCTATTTTAAGATAAAAGATAGAAAATTTGTGTGGGGTGAGCATATTATAATTAAATTAAAGTGTGTGCTAAACACCATAAAATCGATAAATACAATATGTCTAAGGTTTTCAGTATTAAATGGATACAAATTTAGACAATCATTAAATCAGTATTTTAGTAATATTAGTTGAAATGTAATTCAAATTATAATTTTCGATGGCAAATAAAACTTGGTTAGGTTGCTGAGATCATTGAATGCGTTATTAGAATTTAACCTTTTTTTAAAACTACTTGAATGTGTAACATTCACTTAGGTAGATTCTTGGTCACATAGACCGAAGCATCACGCATCACTAGAGCTGGAAGGGATTGCCGGTGACGGGGAGATCAAGGTTCGAATCCTGGCTGGCCTTAATGAGGGTGATTTTATATAAATGGTTTATCATTCTCCCTCTTGGAAAATGTGGATGCATCTCCTAAATTACTAACCTATTCTTTTTAAAGTGTGGAGTCTGATATAAGACGTGGACATTATTTGTATTAAGTATGTACACAATTATTACGACGAGAGGTTTTTTTAGAGTCAAGGTGCATCATCCTTGATACATTCAAGTAAATATTTGACTTTTTTTTTGCACCGAGTCTTACTACCCATTTGGGTTATACGACTATATACTAATTACACTAATGATCTAGGAATGAGTAAGGTTGAATTTTGAGGATGTGTTCCCGCATTTTCGTTGATAAAGAGTGGGGAAATCATTTAGAAATAACAAACATCAGTGCATTTGACAGGGATTAAACCCCGATATTCCCGTCATACGCCGTCTAGTATAGAAAATGCAACCACCGAAGGGAGTATCACATTTGTTATTAATCATGGTTCTCAAAATGATTAGCAAAAATTATCTTGTATCACATTTTATTACTTGCTTAGGCTATTCACATATTTACTCTAATGTAGTAGAGATTGGAACGGTTGAATTTAGATGAATTCTACCCTGACTCATCTGATAGAGATAATCCCATTGTTTGTTTTAGTTAGAACGCACCTACTTCCAAAATAGTAGATTAAAGCTAACATTGAAGTGCAAAAGTGGTTTCCTTAAACCAAGGCTTGTTTGAGACCAGTCGATTAGTTCAGAAGTTATAAATACCAAAACAGAGCTATAAATAGACACACGAATCCGTCCAACCCGTGGTTAAAAGCTTGATAGAAAGTTCAAAAAGATCAGTAAAAAATGAACTCACCTCCAGGCAGAATGGTATACTGTACCAAAAAGTGGGAAACTATTCTCAATTTAAAGTACGAGCTTGAAGTTGCCCGTACGAGTCAGGCACACTCGATGTAAGACCAATAACGTCATGTTTTCAAATATGTTAGTTTCATAAAATGAAAAACTTTAGTAGTATTCTTGTAGAAATAATAGCATCAGACTGTCACAAATTTGCTAAAACTAATCTCATATTGTATACCCTAACTTGTGGGCCAGCGTATTAAACTTCAAGCTCATCTAGTCTGGTTTGCTGGTGGCGTGGAGGTCCGGGTTATAATCCCACCTGGATGATATTAGTATGTTTTTTAATCAAAATGTCTCCCACTTTTTATCAGCTTGAACGTGAATACATTTATTTTAAATTAAATATTTCCCCTTTCCATTCAGTTAGTATAGTTAAATACATATAGTTCAGACACGAAGAAAAAAATACCTTCATAAATTCATACGTCAGAGCATGTGATATGCCACTGTAACTTCTTAAAGATTGTAGCAAGCCTGTAAACAATTAGTTACAAGTCATCGAAACAAGAACCATTTGGGGGATACTCAATAAATAGTTGCATTTTTACATTTCTTTGATTATCGTTAAGTTTTTCTACGTACAGTTTCTTCTACTGAACTTTATCTCTATAGAAGCCATGTTAAACATACCCAATCATGTTCAATATTTTTAAAAGATATAGCAACAGACAGCGTTAATATATAACAAAACAGACACTGGAGATATTTTGAGAGAGAATATCTTGTAGGTGTTAATATCCTTTTAAATATGGTGAGGCCTTTCAATTATTGAGGAGGTGAGAATGCAATAGGTGTTAAGTCCTAAATAGCTTACACTACTTGCATTCTCAACATCTAAATGGTTAAAACAGCTATGGTGAAAAAAAAATCTTTAAATTATATGAGTCTAAGAAAGACTGAAGTTAAGATATGTTCAGATGTGCAGATATGTTGCACTGAAATTACTTGCTCCACACCAGACATTCGAGCTATTAACATTTAGTAATAAGGTTTGATATTACTTGTACTTATGAAGTAAGGTTGATTTAATATGTCTTAATCTACCTGGGGTTTCACACGTTTTATAAAAACAAAAGTAGAACTGAAATATTGTATATTGACCAGCTCTAAGCCAATCACAGGATTTCAGAGCAATCCGTTCAGTGCTAATTAAGATAGTTTAGGAATTGTCTAATATAGATGGACCAAGTTAATCTGATTGGAAGAGATAATCAGCATAAAATAAGGGGTATTCCCATAATGCAATGCATCAAAACTATTAATCACAACAATTAGCATTGTTATAGTAGTATCAAAAATAATACATCCATACACTCTAAGACAAAACATCCAGGCAATAAGTTGTTTATAACTGAAGTTTCAGAGCATGAATGGTCAACACATATAATATATTCGAGTTTATGAAGTTCTAAGACAATTATACAGATATGTTATGTGCTCAAGTTGCTTTTAACGTTTTAATCAAGTAAAAATAAAGATAATTACTTCAGTTCATATTCACAAAAAATATGTTTTAAATATATTTTTTTACTTAATCTATGACATTGGGAACTCGAAAAATTTCATTGCCGCACTTACAAAATTACGCCACCTATTTCTATCTTGAGCTAGTTCTATCCAGTCCCCCTCATTACACCCTATTCCTATCTTGAGCTAGTTCTATCCAGTCCACCTCATAACACCCTATTCCTATCTTGAGCTAGTTCTATCCAACCCTATCCCTATCTTGAGCTAGTTCTATCCAGTCCACCTCATAACACCCTATCCCTATCTTGAGCTAGTTCTATCCAGTCAAGTCAGTACCCAGAACACTGTTCTAGAATCTCCCATTCGTGCTGCATGTCCTGCCCACCGTAACTTACGAGACTTGATCATCCTAACACTGTCTTGTGATGAGTACAGGCTATGGTACCTATAATTATATAACCTCCTCCACTTCTCACTAGCCTTATCCTTTTTTGAAAGAAATATCTTCCCAAGAAACTTGTTTGCGAACAACTAATTTTCTTTTTTTCTTTTACAAGCTGAATACTTATTTATTCATACTGTAGTTACATTAGGTTTATCGAAAGCAAGCATTTATCTTGCAATTGAGTTTGTATTTTAAACCGGTTTCTTGCAAATTCGAAAGATAAATACATGTATGGTAAAAATAAACTTGAAAACTTAAATAATAATTACTCACACTAGTGGCCCATGCCTACATCTAAAATAATATAAATTACAAAGGATTCTACTGAAGTTTTAAATCACCGCATATAATGAATTCTCGTGTATACGAATACTAAAGTTAAAAGGAACGAATAGAAACCTGATATTTTGTGGTGGTTAAATGAAAGTTTGATATATTCCTGGCAAAGTTTGAGTACACCGCAGCTGTGAGAGTGTATGTATGTGTGTGTGTGTGTGTGTGTGTGTGTGTGTGGAATGGAAAGACACACATATGGTACAGTAATGAGATATGTACGGCATAGCAAACAGCATCACGCACTATGTGGAGTGCTAATGTTGCAATAATTCCCTTGCAATACAAACATTATAAGCTAAAACTAGCCTACTGAAAATTAAATGTGTACCAAGTTGAGAGTTTTGTGCAAACAATTCACATGCATGGGTGGATAAATATTGAAAGTACTAATGACAGGTGAATACAACATTTTCTAATCAATTTTATGTAAACAAGTCAACGTTATCGCCCTTGAAACGGTTTGATTTTGGTGGTTCTCTGGTTTTGAATAAAAATATTACCGATTTAGGAACAAAACAGCTTGATTTAATAAAATAATTGAATTTAATACGTAGTTTTGTTATTTTAACAAATATTTTGAAATATCTGATAAAAAATATAAGTAACAATGTATTCAATTAAGAGTTACCTTTAATTAAAATACCGGGAATCCAATCGAAAAGGTATTAGATTTCCAATTATTAAATGTATAGTTTAAATTGGGTCTACAATTCTTACAATAAATGAAATACACATAAAATAGTAAGCCTATATATACATTAATAACTCATTACAAAATATTTATTTTTTATTTTAATGAACGACCAACCATTTTATTAATTAATATTGTTGAATAGTCCACACATCACAGGATAAATAACTATCAACAAAAAAAAGTTAACAATTTGTTGTAGTTTATTCGAATGTAACTAAAAACTTTTTTTAATATTCCTAAAAAAAAGTGATACTTGTTAATATTACAGCAACAACTGTATGGGGTATGATATATGCATGAAGTTATGGACCACTTTTATGAAAACAAAACAACTACTATTACTTGTATTGAGAGGCGAGCGGAATGAACGTCATGCTCATTTAGTCTAGTTTGCATGTAATGGAAAGGTTGGGGTTTGAACCCAGGCGTTGTGTGCTGATAGTCTTTTGTTCTGAATGTTTTCTAAGACTCTCTCCACGCACGTGCACGTATTTTACATTGCATGTCTAACTTCAAAGTGTTCTAAATTAGTAAGGATTTTACTTGATTTTGAAATCATCGCATCTGTGTAATTAAAATGGCGGATATTCTAAACGATTAATAGGGCAAGCTAACAGCAAAATATATTTGTGTCTACGACTTTATTTTATCTAAAGCTCTGGAATTTTTTGTAAGAGGTTTTCCAACTGGACAACCATCAACTATTTTTTTAATATCAAATTTGGATAAGTCCGTAAGTCATAGGCGCACCGGCCAAATAATTTATACTTGGTGAATTATTAACTTCCTTTTAAACAGAGATGATGTAATGTCGGGAGATTATGATAGTGTGTTTATACTAGAATTATAACAGTTTGTAAAATTTTCAATAATTATAATAATGAAAAAATATGGCAGTAATATCAGATTTCAAACTATCAATATCATAAATACGACTAATTTTATAGCCAATGAAAATGGATACAGAAGAACAAATTATTGTTTTAAGAAATAATCATTATATTTAAAAACAAAATACTATTCATATTTTGGCTCATCATTAAAGTAAATTTCCTTTCCTACCCACACACAGATGAATGTTCACACGAACTAAGGCGTCATTCTTGTCTGCTCCTATATTCTGGTTATGTCAAAGTCGGACACCAGCGCAACACAATATTTGTTCTTAAATAGTCTTCTACTCTGTTTACAATTGCGGCCGTAAGAAATATAAATTTTAAGTTCTCCATTTCTATTCCAGTTTTGAGACAGTGTTTTCACTGTTCTATTACTAGGCTAGTTTGTATATTTTGTGTGAATGTGTATTTTAGAAAATTCACTTTAAATGCCCCATATTAAAAGAGACAATTCCCAGACATATAATAATATGAGTGATAATAATGTATTTATAATTACGTCATTGATGTTATTTCCTCCTTAAGGATCAGGATAAGTAGACAAATAATATGAAACATCCTTGAGGGCACTTTTATCCAAGATGTGCAAATATAAAAACTGGTATCACAACTTATTGGCTTCCTTTAAACTTTAAAGAACCCCGTTCCAGTTTATAAATATTACCTACCAGTGTAAGCTCTAATCGATGAATATAATGTGCTCATCAACAATAAAAACAAAACTAGTTGAACTTAATGATAACATTCACAAAGGAATACTAAATTAATTAGCAACAGCCTAAACTAATCAAAGATCCGAGTTATCCAAGAAAGTGCAGAGAATATTTAATTATTTAGGAGAGAGGTAAAACTTGAAATAAGGTAGTAGTATTGATTCATGTTTTTTTTTAGCACTACGTCTTAGTGACCGTTCGGATTATAAGTGTACTAATATTGGATGTGGAATGGGGAATTTAAAGGAAGTGTACCCGCATTTGCGTGAAGGGAAAGTTGAAGATCATCTACCTTCCTCATTTTACCTTCATTAGTGTCATTAAATTAAGATTGAACGGATGAGTAAAAAACGCGTTTGAAATATTATATTTACTGTCAATACAACCAAGCAACCAACTCAGCAATCTTGTCTCTATAACTAGAGGAAAACTAGTTTTAAAACAAAACATTCTTAAATTGTAGTCCGGTCAGGATAGGTGTCATCATTTGAACTATTGACTTTTGACTAGGAGGGCGGAGCTTTAATCTCGACCTGATGCATTCAGGATATTTTTGTAGCTTGAACTTAAATCCTTCATCTTGTGAATAGCTTTAGCTACTGTAGTTTATGGATATCTCAAAAGCTATTAAAGCAAAGCACCCTAAAATATATGTACATTCATTTGAATAAAGTGTTTCTAGTAAAAAACTATTTTTATAAAAGCTAGATGTGAACTCTTAGGGATTTACTTCCCTAATATATATTCCTTTACCTTTGGAGGTGAGTGTAGGCTGTGTACATAGCCACCATGTTAAAAACTGTTTTATAAACACAGCTGATAGGTTTACGAACCTGTTCCTCACAGCTGGTAGGTTTATGAACTTGTCCCTCACAGCTGGTGGG
>CABFWB010001966.1:75922-105640 GCA_902151455.1 Timema bartmani
ACAGACAGACAGACAGACGGAAATTCAAAAACCACTTTTTCGGATTCAGGAAGTCATGAAACGTCAAAATTCATCAAAATCTCGAGTTCGATTTTTTTGACGATCACCATATTTCTCTACCTGTAAGATAGAGAGAAAGTAAAAATTGTTGTTATAGTTAAATATACTCCCCATCAATTGTTTTTTTAAATGAAAGTGTGGCTCTCTACACTAATAGAATTAATAGAAAATGTCTCTAATTTGAGATGAAGGAGAGAAAAAATTTATTTTATTGATTTAAACCTCGATTAATAAAGTTTTAATTTTATTAAATATTATATATATTATATTTCATTCATTATTTGGCTGGTTAGTTTTGAACTTAGATAATCTATTTTGATGAGTGGCTTGTGCAATCATCTTGTGATAACAAGATATAATGTTTAGTCCCGGTTTGAAACTAGAAAATACAATCTGATATTATTAATATATGTTTAATAAGTTTTGGCAAAATCCAGGGAATGTTATAGTGTCTATTTTTCCAAATTTGAAATATTTTTAATTCCTTTAGTTCATTATAATTTTAAATTTATTTTTATTACGATTTGTAGGCTATCTTTTATAAATTTAAGCCAAGATTGTTAAAAATCACGTAATGCTTTCAGAAACTTTAAGAGAAAAAACAATTTATTCAAATATAACCAGTTATATGAAAATGTACGAAAATTTTTCTAATTTAGGTCAAAATAATATTATATAGCAGGATATAATGCAGAGTTATGTGTCTATTATAAAATTTGATCAAATTTCGTAAATTTGTTTTAAAAAAAAACATTCGCATGAGTAATGATTTTAGGCAAAATTTTAATAAATAAATCAATTTAAATATAATTTAGTGCTAAATAGTTAAATAAAATAAAATTTGAGTTATAATATGAAACATATCAGTAATTTTCTTCTATTTTTTATATTGGCTAGACTCTTTTGAGTGTTTATTTACTACAATGTATTTTCCTTCAAATACTCATACACTTAAAATCTTTAATTTTATTATAGTTGGTTCAAGTAATATATTTTTCTTGTGCATTTCAAAACCTAATATAATGTTACACCCCATTCATAAATCGTACAGGTTCATGAATCAGACAAATTTTGTCCATTCATGAGCTGACATATTAATAGTCCATTTCGTGAATAAACCGCACTTGAGTTGCCCAGTTAATTAACTAGCTATTTCATTAACTGAACAGCTCCAAGCGAAGAACAAATTTGGTCTTTAAGTTGAATAAAATTATAACTGTTTTATAACGAAGGGTTAGGTTAAGTAAGTATAATATAATATATTAACACAAATTTCATTTCAGACTGTAGTAGATAGTACAATAAATTCGAGTTTCTGAAACGGTCAAGGGAAGAAGCCAGTTGCCGCAATGAGCAGAATTTTGTCCAGTTCAATAAATGGGTATTTAATCTATAAAGGTGTAACATATTAATTAGATAAAACCTAACAACAAATATAAATTAAATTATGGAATACAATATATTAAACATTAAAGTATTTCTTAATGGTTTTTGTTGAATTAAAATTTTAGGAAATTGCCAAAATGATTGCCAAATGCCAAATTTCATTGCCGCATTTACAAAAGTACGCCACCTATTCCTATCTTGAGCTAGATCTATCTAGTCCCCCTCATTATACCCTATCTCTATCTTGAGCTAGTTCTATCCAGTCCACCTCATTACACCCTATCTTTATCTATCTTGAGCTAGCTCTATCCAGTCCACCTCATTACACCCTATCTCTATCTTGAGCTAGTTCTATCCAGTCCACCTCATTACACCCTATCTCTATCTTGAGCTAGTTCTATCCAGTCCACCTCATTACACCCTATCTCTATCTTGAGTTAGTTCTATCCAGTCCACCTCATTACACTCTATCACTTTCAGGTCCATTCTATTGTTATCCTCCCATCTGCGTTTAGGTCTTCCCATTAAGTTAACCAGTCAATACCCTGAACAAGATTCTAGATTCTCCCATTTGCACTGAATGTCCTACCCACCCTAATTTAAGAGACTTGATCATCCTAACAAAGTCTTGTGTTGAGTACATGTTATGTAACTCATCATAATGTAACCCCCTCCACTTACCAGACGCCTTATCCCTGTTTGGACCAAATAATCTTCCTAAGCACTTTATATCAGTTTAATATACACTGATATTTTATAGGTATAAATATGGAATAATCAACATTAAAATAGGACATGAGGTGTTTTTTTCTGAAACTAACAATTTGTTGTAAACAACAACGACATTAAGAGAACAGTAGTGTTGTTCTGTGTGGGAGAATCAGGGGGAGGGTAGAAAAGAGGGGGTAGTTTGCCCGTTGGTCTGTGGATAATTGCCCTCACATATATTAATACATGCCATGGACATGTTGATGGTTTATGACGTCATTTTTATTTGTTTATAATACATGTGAGGAACATACAAACCTACCTAACGATCAATCATTTAGATATTTTTTTTAATTATCTCCAAAACTTCCCACAAACAACCTAAAGTTATCAAGAGATATGTTTGTGTATTAAAACTAACATTAACTTTATATATCTAAAGCAGTTTAGTTTTGTGATAAACAATTATACATATATATATATATATACATTAGTATATCAAATTAATGTGTATATTATTTTCTTATAATATAAAGTACGTTTCAATTTCAGGAGCTATTTTATAAATTAATATAATTTACGATAATGATACAACAGAAGTTTCCTTACTCGGATGTAATAGAATACCGTGATTCAATGAAGTGTAGACCTCGCTTCTTCTTTTCAAAAATACCGAGTACATCATATTACGTCATGTTATTATCGCTACAACAGTCTAAACATTTATATTTGGATTTCAAGTTGAAATATTTCTTAAATTTCTCCTTGTATTTTAAATATATATTTTCTCTTCGTGATAAGTTGTACAGGAAGCCATTAAAAAACCTATTCAATATTATATTCATAGAGAATAAGTGCTCTCCACAAGGTTTAAGACGTCAGTCTAGCAAAATGTGTTACAATTTTTTTAAATACGACCTAGTTAATCAATAGAATACCTAGAGTCAGTTGAATGAAACACTTAACACGAGATCTTTACAGCGACTGCCATATTGAAATGGACGGGTTCAATGAATGTTACTGCCAAAGCTAGTTAATATTGGTCCATATTTGGCAGTTAACAAACAAATACATCACCACGTCAATAAAACTAAACTATGTTTCTACTGGGACCATATTTTAATTGTTTTGTTATGAAAACTGCAACAACACTGGCCCTTTCTTGCGTTCCCTTCCCCCTGACCTTAATGGCGATTGAAATAAACTTATAATGAAAACCAACGCCTCTGTCTTCAAATTATTTTGCAGCGTTTTAAGATTAACCCGTTCTTCCTTTAAGGGAAATAACCTTTCTTAAGTGTTTTTCTGACAGAAAATGTGTTCCCAGATAATTTAAGTTTCAACGATTACAGTCTAATTTCCGGGGTCTAACTCTATCCAAAATGCAGGTTCAGTGGAAACTGCTCTCGATGTATCATAACTTCGACAGCCTCCCTCTGGGTCTAGTGACGGAATTGTTGTTGATTACTTGTCAAGGTAGGTGACTATAGCTCACACGTGGTTTAAGGAGTGGTAGGTTACAGAGAGGAGAATAGATCTTTTAACCATTCACCAAACCACATGCTCTACAAACCATATGTTGAGTTGTCACTCTTTGCAATCAATGGCCTACTTTCACAACAAATCGTTTGTTTTTAACAATTTCTTTCTTTCAACAGTTTTAACATTATTGAAACACCAACTCATTGAAATAGTTGTTTAGATGTTTCTTTTTTGGAAGCGGCTTCTGTGGTTCACTTAAAATGATTGTCAGACAAGAGCTTCTAAAATCTTACGTTCACTTCTTAAATCAAGATGGCCAACCAGAAGAAACTAGTAACACGATGACGTCATTCAAACCGTCTTCGGATGTGTTCATGCGATGCTTATAAAATAAAAACGTTTAATTTTGAAACTAATATTATGTATATCTTTATCTGAGTTATAAAAACATTTGTTTTATTTTGGTGGCCGGTTATAACGTCTGGATCATGTAGCTCACACTCCTGTACTTCATGTAACAGGGGTAGATAGGTAAGGTATAAATTACAGATCAGGTATAGATCCAGGATAGCTGATAGGACTATACAGTCATGATCTGTAATGTCAGCATGGTGTACCGTGTTATAGATTAAGCTCAAATTTTAACCGAATACATTGTCATGTGATTTAGGAATATGTACAAAGTTTTAACCTTCTATCTCCATTAGAAATTACTTAAAAACGATCGGCAGATTTGATGACAGAGGCGGTGAATTGATATAAAATACGCAAAAAAAGTTTTTTCATTTAGTTATTAAAAGGCCAATCTTAGATCAGTACTTAGAATGATTAGAGTTCTTTGATACTACTTTTTATCTCTCTCTCTCTCTCGCTCTCTCTCTCTATATATATACTATACTATACACATATATATACTATACTATATATTATATATATATAAATAATAAAAGTGTACATTTGATTGTACGTTCGATTTCATCTGTTTGTCTCCAGTGAACTCAAAAAGAACTCATCGGACTGAGACGGGATTTGTTCTGTTGTACTCTTTATTTTTCAGGAAACAGGGTAAGCTATATACCATCACTATCTCATCAGCGAGCTAAGCAGTGTCAAAAAACCAGGCGTAAGCAGTGAACATTCGTCAAGGCTGGTGTTACGGGTACATAAAATGTCACGTGATATGAGGTGGATTGTGGAGTGGGAGTCTGTGTTGCTTCGTGAATCTTCGTACTCACATAAATAACTTCTCTTGAAGTTGTTTTTCTAGCATTTGAAGTTGTCGAGTGTGTGCATGTATTGTTTAATGAGAGCGAAGCCGCGGGCAAGGGATAATTTATAATATAGTTTTACCAAGCAAATAATATTTATATCGGAATATGTTTACTTTGGTTACTTTCAATGTTTGCACTGCGGGGCCCTTCAAATATCACGTCAGCACCTTGTTGGTCATTTAGGACCCCCTCCCTTTTGTAAGCAAAAGTAAGCTTAACGAGTAACCCCCCTCCCATTTTCTGATCTTGCTTAGGTAATATTGGTCAAACTTGTTGGTAGATTTTCACAGGAATAATCATTATTTTCATGCAATTTATAAATCTCTGGTAATTATTAACATAAAGGTATTAATAAATGGTGCGAAATATTTACAATAAACACTTTTGGAAAAGTAGGAATTAAATGTCTTTTACTAAATTGGTAAAAATATAAAAATTATACAATTAAATAAAAAAAATTAAATAAAAAAAAAGTGTTATTAGCTAATACATGAACTACTATAGCTATGAAATACTCTTAGCTAATTTTAATTTGATGATTAAGGCCTTTAAATCCACGTCTTGACACTTTTAATTAATGTGTCAATTTTGGAAATCTGGGCCTCTGCGCCATTCTTGCTAGTCCCTCTTCGTCTTAGGTAAGCATTGTTCTGACCCACCCTTTCCCTTTGTCAGCAATAATAAGCAGAGCTCCAACTTCCCTCACACCTAGGGTGCCTACGTAATACTAGGTCGTCCCCTGAATAATGTCTGCTGGCTGGAACCTACCACCTTTCCAACAGTGTATGAGCTATTACTAGGACTAAATTTCAAAATATATTATCATTTCACAATAATGATATAACTTCCACATTAGTATCATAATGATGTAGTTACTGTTTTAAAAAAAGATTAACTATATCTGATTAAACAATTTCTCTTTATTCCTAAAATATTAAATTAATAAGTTAAATTGAGAGTTTAGTAACCTACGAGTTGGATTCATTTCTTTTATGAAGAGCCAATAACTACAAACCAGCAGGCACTGCGGTAATAAGCTATTTATTTTCTCGGCATTACATTCTAAATCTAAAAGTTGAAAGAAAACTCTTGAACCAAAGTGAAAATCTTATGAAAGGACACGAATAAACGACACATTTACTGTAACTAGCTTGTCAATATAAACTTATACCAATATTGTTATAGTGTGGACGAGCCTTAAGATGGGACTGTAGGGACGTTAAATAAGGGCAGTGCTTTTGAAGTTTTCACTTCAAACTGTTTTTGGCCAAAATAAATAAAATGATTCTCTAGTAGAAACACAGAGTTTAATTTTCTTCACGTGGTGATATCAACAGTTGTGGATATCTGTCGATAGAACAGCCGCATTAGATGATGAGATTTTTTAAATGAAGAGAAAAAGTTGTCCTGAAATTCCAGGAGCATCCTCGACGGATATTCAACAACTGTTGAGGTCACTAAGTGAGGAAAATAAAACTAGTGCCCTTAGCTTTGTAGAGTTTGTAAACAAAATATAATATCATTTATGATGCTATCTATGTTTTATTCTCATTAGCTCTTTCAAGGTCAACATGTTTGTAAGCCTTTCAATCACTGACGATCTTCAAAGCTAAGGTTGATTACTGTAATTAGTGTCCCTGCTGAGGTTAGACAGTTTACAAGACAGACAGACAGACAGACATAGAGGGGAGTAGGAAGAGTGATGAGACATCTTCTATCTCTCACTACAATAAGAGCAACCAATAATCAGTTCTATTGTAGTGGCTCTACTTTACATCTCACACACGAGATACGTGCGGAAGAACCCCAGCTTTGCCAGGATGAGAAGGGTGGGGGGAAGAAAAAGAAATCTTCACCAAACACACGACGCCATCTATCCGTCTATCCGTCTATCCGGCTTTTCGGTTGTCATTTGTCAAGCAACGTGAAAATATACATCAAACTCAACTTCAATCCATGACAGCAACTTTTTTCCCCTGTAGCAGTAACACGCTCCAAAAGTAAACGTAGTTGGATGTATTAATGGATGGATGGATGTTGGATGATACGCCACGCTTCGTAAAGAATTTCCGGAAATTGCATTATTACAATGTGATTTAAATGCAAATTGAGTGGTATCACATTACAGCGGCATTTCCGGCTATAATTCATATACACATAGAACCATGATATTATTTATTGAATTACTTAGCTGGCATTTTCCCAGCGTACATTTTATATCACCGCACAATTTACCAGCTTACTTAACTTAGGACAGTAAGCCTATCACAAACCCTTTAGGCCTATGAATATAATAAGATCATGGTAGTGTGTTGTTATCCGACAGTTAAAAAAAGTTATTAGATTCACTTTAATATATTCATACGCCCAATTAGTTAATCTGCAGTAATCACATTTGATATAAAGTATCAATGTTGATATCTGTGGAAACTAAAAGGGACGAAGTAGTGGTTTTACAGGCTAAGCAATGATGTAAATTATACTAATCTTTGGATTCTAGTTTCCCTAAATGTTGCTTGTAACAAAAATCAAACTCAACATAGTTCATTTTAGAGATTAAATATTACTATAAAATGGAAGATACCCAATTTTTTTTACTGTTCTACTCTTTGATGAACAAGCTTAATAAAAATCTACATTTTGTTCAAATACTTCAAATAAATTTTAGCACCGAAGGCTTAAACACTTACTTTCAGCACGTAAAGATAAATAGCTTTTAGATTATAATTGGTATTAAAACAGAGATTTAAAAAATAACCACATCATTCCCTTGGAGCATAAAGCCGCAGGTATATTAGTAAGAATGTTATAATTACAATCAAATTTAAGGCACCATTTTCTTGTATTCAAACACTCTAACCAATATTAAACAAGTATACGGGATTTAAAAAAAATCAACTTTTGAGTAAGTTTGCTTGTAGTCCTGAACATGGCAGAAGAAAGAGTCGGAATATATATATATATATATAGGTTTATGTGCTACGTGTTTCATTTACCTTCCGACTATCCGTAGTCACAAACGTCACACTAGCACGGGTAACAAAGGTGTCAGTTTCATATTGTCTAGCTGTCAGGTGATCTGCTTCAGACCTATGATAAACAGCTGTCATTACGTAAACAAATAATTTATTTTTGATTCACATTATAAAGCTAATACGTTATTTTGATTAATAATAATTAACAAAATATATTTGCCAACATAAAATATTGATCTATATAATATAATTCTAGGAAGGTTTTCATGGAATTTTCGGAGAAACGTTTAGGAAACTCTTAATTTATGTTGTCTGCTATGGCGATTATTGCAGATGAATTTTAAAATCTTCATTTGAATATTTTAGTCATTAGGTCTTATAAAATATACAGTTTTTATTTGGTTTGTTTGGTAATTATATTTCTTAGTTTCGTTAAAGTTTTCTTAGCTTTATTTAATGACATAAAAAATTCCAGAAGGAAAAAAATATTATAAATTAATGAACTTCATATCTCCACGTCAAAAATAATGTATAATTCTACTACTAATGAAACTTTTGCAAACTAATAAGTAGTGGACATTTCATAAAATAAAAAGTTTATTTCAATTCCAAATAAACATTTAGTGTATATGTACAATTTTAGTAGGAAGTAATGGAATTGCATTTAAAAACACTCACTAATTTTATTAACAAAATACATATTTACTTATATCATAATAGAATTATTATTATTTCCACGTACGTAATGGTCAAGTGAAAATATTTAAAAATGTATTAATTTAATATATTTTGTATGTATATTATTATTAATTGTATAAATACCATATATATATATATACATAATTAAATCAAAATTGGAAAGCGGACTTCTAGAAAATCAATTTTTTCTGTTTTTGCCCTTCAGTAAACAAACCTTATATTTAGGGTTGGATGTATAATCCCAAAAAACCCTCGGAGGGGGGGGGGGGNCGGACTTCTAGAAAATCAATTTTTTCTGTTTTTGCCCTTCAGTAAACAAACCTTATATTTAGGGTTGGATGTATAATCCCAAAAAGCCCTCGGAGGGGGGGGGGGGCTAATTAAAATCCCAGATAGCAAGTTTTAGCCCGGTCGGTAAAATGGTTTCAGCTGTAGGGCCAACAGGCGTTTCATGATGTCTTACAAGCGACAACATGGTGACACATGGTGACACACGGTGACACATAGTGACACTCGTTCTCTAAATACACAGGAGACCATGAGTGCCTGCCTTTATACTCTGCCGCACGTCATTTATCTCGTCCCGATCAGAAAAGTGTGTTGCGGTAACCTAGATAACGCCGCAATCAGCCTCTTGTGTTGGAACCTCAGTGTATATTATTACCAGTCTCAGTGTATATTATTACCAGTCTCAGTGTATATTATTACCAGTCTCAGTGTATATTATTACCAGTCTCAGTGTACTTGTGTAGCAGGTAGTGTTCTTATCATTTGTGAGGAGCACCCTTTCTGTTTCAAGGTTTCATGAAACGTTGACACTTATCTAAACCTTGCCTCGGATTGTTTTGATGATAACAATACTTCTCTCTCCGAGGGGTCTAGAGAGAATAAAAATATGGACCAAATAACTTTTAATGTCACTTGAAATACACAAAATTCTGTCGAAAAAATATATATGTTCATTACTTTAGTTCTCAAACATAAAACATAACTTTATTGTAATATAGTGTCGTGTAAAACCAGATATTTGACCTTGGGGTTTTCTTAAGGAGACTTGAATTCTTTCTCTCTGGGAGTATTTTATACTTTCACTATCATACATGGACGGACGGACGTTTATAGATTATAATTTTCCAAACAAACCTACTTCATGTTTAATTTAATTAATAACGTGAAATTCTATTTTGAAATGTGATTCTGATGAATGAAAATATATTTTTATTTGTGTCAGTCAATTATTTTTCACAATCTGAAATTAACACAATATAGTTAAATTAATATACACAAATAGCTACTCAAATTCACACATTCAATGCACCCCGAGGGTGTTCAAAATCTAACCTCCCCTCAACTTTCCACCCCTCAGCACGATCTGGGTCTTTGGATCATTAGCAAGGATATGGAACTATGTATTATTTTAATGAAGCATTCGGATGTACACATTGGGTTTTCTTATCGGATAAGTTACTACAATAACCAATAATAACCAATGTTTATTTGATTTATTTGGCGTTTAGGGGGGGGGGGTTGGTGCCTATTAACATCAATTTGACGTATTTTACCATTTTTACTAAAATATGTAGGTACATTTTTTGGTCGTATTTCAGTCAGATAATATAGCAAACTGTCCTGACCTACTCAAACCAAAGCACGTAAATGGATATTGGTATGGTATATGGTAAATGAATATATTTGCTCAACTGAACACTCAATTTTTCATTTATAACATATTATTGTAGAATGTACCCTTGATGGGCGAGTCCATTAGTGAAGAAGAAAAAAATGGGGACAGTATTTTGGGAGAAGAGTTGTTTAAAGAAGTCTAGATAACGTGGTAGTTTTAAAGGCGATTTTTTTACTGTATATTTGTTATATCTTTATTGTATTTATATATATATGCATATATTTGGTGTTTCAAGTGCATAACCTTCTTTGATCTTATAATAACAATATCATATACATATTATGTATATATTTACATGAACACATAATTTAATATACGGAAGTTATTTGAATCATTGACCTGGTAAGAATAATCTACAACTAAAATTAGCTCTATCCATTATGTGATTAGCAGCCTCTGCAACGAGTACTATTTCTATAAACAAAACTCTAACTTTGTTAAGTTTAACCTGGATTTGAACTCCAAACTTTGTTTCGGAACCAAGTGGTCACACATACACTAGTCCGTGTAACCTGTATGTGGGTGTAGGCTAGCGTGTGTGTATAGTTGACCGCAGATTGTTGCTTGAGTCGACATAAACCCTCCTTTCACAGCTGTCACGAGCAGATGCCGACGTTCGTATCAACAGACCGTTGCTAGAAGTCTGTGTTGCTACAGATAATATATACGTGATGAGACTAAACAAATATAAACCAACGTACCAGTATAAAGTGTAGGTCGATCTAATGGTAGAGTCTGCTTGGTTATACCTGTACATTTATATTCTATGGTGATTAATAAAGTCACAATGCACGGCAATAATAAATTCATGCTAAACCCACATTATATAGAGTTTCATGTTAAGAGGGCCGCTCATAATCCCTAAAATAATACTGTAGTTACTACATAGATAAGACGTGTAGCAAAAATAATATATAAGTGGTTTTATTCAAAGAAGTTTAACGAGTGGTAGAATTTTTCGCTTATTTAACTTTTATCTTATTATTTCATTGTAACCAAATCGACTGTCTTATTTGAATCAGTCCAGGCTAACAATTAATAAGACTTTTTCCTTGATTTAACGTTATCTTTCATTTACAATTTTAAATTTTAAGAGTGATAAAATTCAATTTAGATTTAAGAGAAAAAATCTAAATTATGCTTAAGCAATTGACAATCTGATCCATCATTTAAGCCCTCCTTACTTCATTCCATGTTTTTCTAAACTACTCATTAATATTTTATAACCTAAAGGAGAAATATTTTGTAGGTCCCCATGCATGGTTTGTGTAGTTAGAAAGTTGCACTAGCGTTTTGATTGTCTTTTTACGTATATATTCAATATCATAATTGAAGGTATGGTTTAATTAGACGATTTTAATTATATCAAAGTGACCCTAGGCTAGGTAAATAATTTACTTTTAAATTAGGTTTTCCTCTTTCCCAGAGCACGGCTAAAATAAAATAAACATTGCACATTGCTTGGCTCTGCTATGTGGCTACTAAATAAATTATATACATTATGCCATTTATATCAAGATGTATTTTTCTTGGCTAATTATTATATAGGGAATATTCTAACATAAATGCATGCCCAAAACTGCTAATCAGCTGAGATAGCAATCAAATGAAAAAGGAACGTTTGAACACTAATCGAATATATATAGTTGGGAGTGTATGACAACACTTCTTAAATACCCATTTGAAAACTATACCAAAATCTTAGAGAGGAAGTGAAGCCAAAGTAAGTTTAAGTTGTAAAAATATAAATTTTGTTTTATTTTACAAAACATTGAACAAAAATAAACTTTCATAAGAAAAATAATAACTCGACTTTTGCTGTATATGAAACTACAATTAATAATTTTCGAGGTGACCTGGTGGTCTAGGGGTAGGGTGTCAGACTTCTGTGTTGGGGGTCCGGGGTTCAACCCTCGGTCCCGGCACAGATTGCCAAACCCTTCCTCCACCTCTGACAAGACGTGTATTAATCACAACTTGTGAATGTGGGGAATTCCAGGCCTACCACCGTGGTTCGGATCCCACGTTAAACTGTAGGTCCTCCATTTCATCTCACAATCACCCTACCATTACACATTAGCGTAAGTGCGTATAACCCGAACGGGTAGTAAAGACACGGCGCCAAAATAAAGAGCCTTGTTTATCTCAAATATATAATACTATCAGAATCGGTAATAATTCTAGGACTGTTATGTATCACTATTCTATGTAACATATTTACATCACTATTTTAAAAGCAATCTTTATTGACTCATGGTAGTAAGAAACTCAAACACGATCTAAGGTTGGGCAGCGTGTGAAACTTTCCTCCTGCCTGTTTTTTAAGTGTTGTCAAGTGCTTTTTGTTTGTGTTGAGGACGAACAAACAGATAAAGTGTAGCAAGACGTAAAGTCGTAAACCCACACAAACGTTTACCTAAGTGAACGGTGAATTTATCACGAACATTTTCAGCGGGGTTTTGAAAGAAAGATTACTTGGAAAATAACTTTACTAACCAATTATTTAAGGAAGTGCACAAAGTGTGAAACAAATATTTTTAGATTGGATCTATAATGAATTATATGTTGAATATTATTTCAAAGTTACCTATCTTTGTTTCACAGAAATTTCAGTTCTTTTAAGACACCATTAGAACTATAGTTTCAAATTGATTAATATGAAACTTATATTGGTATTCTTTTTCACAATAATTAATTACAATATTATCCATATGTAGTTAAAAATGTGGAAAATAGAACTTTATACATTATTTTTGGTAATCAATTTTTAATTTTGTTGATTTGATGAGACTTACATCGGTGGGTGAATGGCAAAAGGCGTAATCCTCATCTAATCTAATTTTTGGATGGTGAGAATATTTGTGTTCGTATCCCAGTGGAGTTTACTAAAATTACAATCTATCACTCCACTCGTGTGAATATGCGGATATCATGGACTGGTAATGAAAAGTGCCATTTATCAAAATATTGATAAGATGTCAACATTTTTACTAGAGATTTTGATTTTAATTGACGTATTTCTGATATTGTGTGTGGGCCAAGGAAAACAGGCTGAGGTTGTGGCTGTCTTGTGGAGCCTATAGACCAAGATATACATTCTGTGGTTGTGGCTGACATGTGGAGCCTATAGACCAATACATAGAGTCTGAGGTTGTTGCTGGCATGTGGAGCCTATAGACCAAGATATACATTCTGTGGTTGTGGCTGGCATGTGGAGCCTATAGACCAAGATATACATTCTGTGGTTGTGGCTGGCATGTGGAGCCTATAGACCAATACATAGAGTCTGAGGTTGTGGCTGGCATGTGTAGCCTATAGACCAATACATATAGTCTGAGGTTGTTGCTGGCATGTGGAGCCTATAGACCAATACATACAGTCTGAGATTGTGGCTGTCTTGTGGAGCCTATAGACCAATACATACAGTCTGAGATTGTGGCTGGCATGTGGAGATATAGACCAAGATATACATTCTGTGGTTGTGGCTGGCATGTGGAGCCTATAGACCAATACATAGAGTCTGAGGTTGTGGCTGGCATGTGTAGCCTATAGACCAATACATATAGTCTGAGGTTGTTGCTGGCATGTGGAGCCTATAGACCAATACATACAGTCTGAGATTGTGGCTGTCTTGTGGAGCCTATAGACCAATACATACAGTCTGAGATTGTGGCTGGCATGTGGAGCCTATAGACCAAGACATACAGTCTGAGGTTGTGGCTGGCATGTGGAGACTATAGACCAAGACATACAGTCTGAGGTTGGTGCTGGATGTGGACACAATGTTAGTAGGTAAACCTGAAGATAGAATATCCCTTTATATGCAGAGAAGCGATTGGAGGACAAAGTGAGAATATATCTGAAGACTGTTGGGTGTTAAGTTAGGGAGTGAATAGAGGGCTTTTAGAATAGAGTCGAATGACGAACTTAAATTCCAAAGTTAATTAAATTTTAGCTCGCTGAAAGCAAAAGGGATAATTAGTTAGTCTTTAAAATAAATAGAAATGTAAACCGAATAAACCACATTAATTATTCAAATATACCGCATATTACATTTGAAACCTTTTTAAATATAAAACTGTATGTGTGGCAAACGTAGTTCCAATACCACAAATATGTTCTTCTGTCTACTCATCGAATGCTCTTGGGTTTGATACCCGAAAAGGCTGAAAATGAATATTCTTGTTGCCCTTTCACAGTGCTGAATTTAGGTCTGCAAATCAGAGGTGTGTTTGTTGGTTCTAGAATCATAGATGGTCGCCACTTAATATTTCTCGTTTAAAATATATTTGTTAAATACTGCTACGACAACTTTGCCTTTGAATGAGTCATTTTGTTGCTTGGTAAATATTCAGATATTTTTATTTTTATTGGTAAATGTTACTCAAACTCAGTAAAATTTTAATGCAGACCAATTTCAGCAGAGTTTTAAAACACTCTAGTTTGAAAGTAGATTTTTCACAGAAAATATATAAATCAATCGCAAATGATTACGTTTATGATGACGTCGAGATGTTCTTGTCCCCAGTCTTCATCTTTTTTAGTGAATAAAGAAATAAGGTGATTCTTAGGAGCAAAGTTGCGCCCTGTTTTATGATTGTCTTGGGATGATTTGAACCCTTTAGGGTCGTAGATTGTGACGTCAGACAATCCTCCACTTACCAGAACTACTTTTTACTCTTATTCACTAAAGTACAATAATTCCTGTTCAAGTGCTATTTGTACAGTTATGTATTTGCTTTAATTGGTTAATTTAATTATATGATATATTGGCGCATATAGTCCTTGGTTCAAATATTTTGCAAGGTGGTTAGTTGATTTGTTTCGCTCTTAGTTTAGAATCAATAAACCAGATTTTAGTTATGAAAATATTATTTAGGTTTAACTTCCCCTGACACAGGGCTTTCTCAACCTGAAGTAAAGTAATTAATACTCAACCTAAATTTAAATAGCTCCGTTCAGTCACTGTGTGAAATATACAACCTAGTAGTATACAAGATCTAGTTACATTTGTTAGTGGATTGGTGTCGAGCCACATGGCTGAACTTACTGTACTAACAAATACAAGATCTAGTTACATTTGTTAGTGGATTGGTGTCAAGCCACATGGCTGAACTTACTGTACTAACAAATACTCTGTGCAGTTTAAATGTGGTTTGTCCTAAAAAAAAACACCCCCCTTTCCGCCTGCACTGGAAGCTGCAAGTAGTGTTGGTTCCCAGAGGGGGAGTCTGGTGGGCCCTTACCCATCTCACCATTCATTTCCACTACATGCTACATACATTCCCAATTAGCGCTACTGTTGGGACCCCCACCACATGTCCATGTAATACCTGAACTGACGTCACAGGAAAACACAACCTCAACTGTCAAGTTTTAATCATGGACTTTGTAAGTGACCCCTAGCCGGCCTCTCGCCCATTCTTGGTACTCCTGGCTACTAGTATAGAGGTCTCGGGCTAGATTCATGACCGGTACGGTGGCTATTCTGCCAGGAAGGGGAACTACCACAGTGGTCTCCAGGGTTTAGTTAGTTAGGCTTAAGTTAGGTTTAAGTGTTTCCACTGGTTCCACACCCTCATACTCACTATCACCCTCATACTCACTATCAACCATCACCTCATCTCATCAGGACACGGAAAGGATGTACTATTAGTACATTTGGACAACGGTACATTAGTACCGGCCAATCTCTCCACAAACTGGGTTACGAGTGATGTAGACCAGACTTATATATGTATATATGTGTGTGTGTTTCTGGGCTAGATCATATATATATAGGGTGTATCAAATTATGTGGGCAGTAACTGGGGTGTGGAAATTAGACCGCAAACCAACACAAAAAGTTATTATGAACACATGTCCTATGTTGGATGACTTCTGAGATAAGACCTTCCAGGGTCCTGCTGGAATTGTCAATAGCCCTACCTTATTCACCCTTGTTGCACCTCTTATAAGTGACGTATCACTGCTGGTACACAGGCAGGATTTCAGCTACAGGAACAGGGGTGTATCAAGTAGGGCATTTCTCTAATTAAAAATAATATTAATGAATAGGGCTACTTACTATGACATTACACCTCTTTTATATAGGTCTACATCTAATTTTTCTTGAGGATCATATTAGAGGATCAAAATCTCATTAATTTTGAAACATGTTTTTATATAAGGTCTATTATATAATGTTTGTAATGGTAACACAAACCAATTTCTAGATGCTGTCATTTCTAGAAGATAAAAAACTCTTTTTAAAATGAGATATTGGTAAGGTTAATGGGTTTTAAAATTGGTTTCTACTGATTTGAATCAACCCCGGTATTAAGCCAAATATTCCCTCATTTACAAATAGCTTAACATTTTTAAGGAGTATTAACGTCCTTAAGAACCATATTGTTGATCACGTTGACAACACCTTAATTTCATGGTCATGGTTATAATCTTGTCCACTCGTCAGTTCAAGGCCACCAGATTGTATTCTCACCATCTAACCCAATCATGAACGTTCCCCCTACGATTCCTAAACTCACGTTTGATTTTATTATAAATGGTTTCCCAATCTTCCTTCAAACGAACGTTGGAAAATTTAATCTAATTTCTACCTCACTTGATCTTAACTTATTAGTGTCTAAATGTAGATATACTAAGCAAGTAGTAAGTCATGGATCACATATAAAATACTCATTCATCCATTTAAATTGGAAATAAATAGTTACTACAATGACATAAATAATATTATATTATATGATTCGGTTTATGTGGTAAATATTAATAGTAACTAAGTCTAGGATGTTAAGATGTTGATAATTTAAAAAAGTAAGTGCACAAAGTTTTTAATAGGGAATATATTCCATCGTTCCAAACTCCCGGACCACTTGGGACTAGTCTTGGGACAGTCTGTATCAGATGTGAGTTATTAAATTAATAAACTACAAAAATGGAGGTATGTATTTTTATAGTTTAAAGTATATGCAGCACATACAAAGAGATAAAACCTTATATTTCAACACTAAATTGGTAAAAAAAAAAACGAAGGTTTAATAATCGGATATCTGTAAACATTTAAATAACTATTAAAACCAATTATATATTTGGTAGAATTTAATCGCTCAAAATAAAATTCAATTAAGCAAAGTAAAATCCCGAAAGGTCAAAAAGTATGAGTATTCATTCTATCAGTTATATCATCAATAAGGAAATTGACTTAAGGACAATATTCGAACATAGCCATCGTAAGCTTATTAAGACACACAGACCCCTTTATACTCATTTTACAAATAGCTAATACGTGACACCTTAAAGAAGAACGACGCCAATTTGTCATCTCAAGCAAGACGAGCATGATAAATGGGTGAAGGAAGACCTCTCGCTCTTTTTATTTCTGTCTTTATCTTCCATCCAACCTCACCCCTGACGCTCCGGCTAGCCCTTGAACACTCCAGTAACCTACGTTACCCTATACAGTCAAGATACGCTCAGCTGAGCTTCTGAACACTCTAACAAGAGAAAAAAAAAAATTAAGAAGAAAAAAGTTTAACAAAAAAAAATTGCCTCGCTTTTATTATCATCAGCAAGAAACTAGCTTAATGGAAGAACAAGAATTATGAAAGAGGTTATCGCTATAATAAGACAACTAACTACACATAAAACAAATTCTCTGTAAGAAATAAATCATCTTTCCTTCCTCCTTCCTTTAGCTCACAAAATATTATTAGATAAAAATATAACTGTGATTTTTTTATTTGAGCGCTCTTACTTATTTGACACATTAAATTGGAGAGACTTTGTAATACCAAACCTAAACTTGTATTACTGAGTTAACTTCGCTTTCCAACGCTTCCCTCATATGACGGTTTAAAAGACGTGAGTAAGCTCCATGCAACTGACAGCTGTCTCACTCTTGGTGAAATAACACTGTCTGTAGACTCAGTTAAACTCTCTAGTTAAGTCAGCCATTAACTGGTTATTTTAATCAAGAATGCTTCATTAGAGTCATTCTTACACATATCTCACTATTGCAATACAGTACATTCATCAACAAGTAAAAAAAGGGTAATAATTAATTTTCATGACGAAATTCTCTTTACGACAACTGACAGGGATGTGCCTATACTACATTATTAGATCATTCATTATCTTCTATTCTTCTTTTATAAATGGTTTACTCCGTATACAGAACAAATGATGCCAAATTTGTAAAAACAAAGAAGACCAATCACATTAGTATCTACCAGATTCTTGGCCTCTACTATATTAATTAATTAATGTATTATCACCGCATCTTTCTAGCCAGCCAGTAAAATAATATTTATTTACACCTAAGGGTTAATCCATAAACCAACTACATACTGAAAGTGCAAAGGTCAAGTTTGTATTTCTGCTTTGGAGTATATCAGAAGCGCACAAAAAAGTTGCATAAAAATTCAACATTGGTTGTAGTCTCTGAGCCACATTGTTTGTAGTCTCTGAGCCACATTGTTTGTAGTCTCCGAGCCACATTGTTGACTTTATTGTTTTGTATCCATTTTTCTTGTAAATACACTGGTGGGGAAAATGTAATCCCCCAAAATTTACGCCATGTTATTTCCTTAATAACGCCCTAAATTTGTACAGTTCTGACCATAAATACACCTCCAGTTGTTGTTTATTGAGGACTGCTTTTAGAATTGATTAAAAGTGTTTCAGAGCTTTACTAGGTCTGTTGACATTTTCCGATAGTAATACAATCTAAGGAGTCAAACTCACAATTTATTAGGATGCCGAGAGAAACGATTAGGTTCAAATCTCGTCTAGATGTATTATTATTATTATTATTAGCACCGCGTCTTACTACCCGTTCCGATTATACGGATATGTAGTCCTACTGGTTACGCTAATGTGTTAAGGATGACTAAGGTTGAATTTGTAAGAAGTGAAACCAAATTTGCATGAAGGGATATAAGAAAACCATTTATTAAATATTATTCTTAATACATCTGACCAGGATTTGAACCCTTATCTCCCCTTCACTGGCAGTCAACGCCACCACTAAAGTTGATCAGTGGTTTGTGATTATTTGGTTGAAATTAGGATACAAATGAAAATTTGCCCCAAATGCCACAGCGAGATATACAACTTTGTAAACGATAGTGATCTACATTTTCTGCCAAGTGGATAATTATGCTATTAATTAACTAATGCGGGGATTAATTCACTGTAATTTTGGCTAATTGAGGGTAGAATCAATTATTTATGTTTGATAAAGTTGGGTGGAGTCTTGTGAATTTTTAATTGGTCTTGACCTAGTTTTCACAAGTTACTGAATTCATTTGTAATACAAGAACGTGAGTTTGAAATTTCCTACAGAGCAGTTTTAGAAAGTTAAGAAGTATATTTTAACTACAGGAGATGTTTAAATGAACATAATATAGCAAATTAGTGCTATCTTGATATTCTACCCACAGCGTTGCCCGAGTGATCACCACTGGCCTGAAGGTCGGAGCTCACATCCCGGCTATGTGCATTGAGGATAGTTTCTTCGTGTGAGATGATCTTGCGTGTAGCCATCCTACCTCACCAAGGTCTGTCGACCAGACATTCCTGGTCTTCTGAGGTAGGGTACCAACAGGGTCTGTCGACAAGGGTACCAACAGGGTCTGTCGACCAGACATTCCTAGTCTTCTGGGGTAGGGTACCAACAGGGTTTGTCGACAAGGGTACCAACAGGGTCTGTCGACCAGACATTCCTGGTATTCTGGGGTAGGGTACCCAAAGGGTCTGTCGACCAGACATTCCTGGTATTCTGGGGTAGGGTACCAACAGGGTCTGTCGACAACGGTACCAACAGGGTCTGTCGACCAGACATTCCTGGTATTCTGGGGTAGGGTACCAACAGGGTTTGTCGACAAGGGTACCAACAGGGTCCGTCAACCAGACATTTCTGGTATTCTGGGGTAGGGTACCCACAGAGTCTGTCGACCAGACATTACTGGTATTCTGGGGTAGGGAATTCCTGGTATTCTGCGGTAGGGTACCAACAGGGTTTGTCGACAAGGGTACCAACAGGGTCCGTCGACCAGACATTCCTGGTATTCTGGGGTAGGGTACCCACAGAGTCTGTCGACCAGACATTACTGGTATTCTGGGGTAGGGTACCAACAGGGTCTGTCGACCAGACATTCCTGGTATTCTGGGGTAGGGTACCAACATGGTCTATCGACAAGGGTACCAACAGGGTCTGTCGACCAGACATTCCTGGTATTCTGGGGTAGGGTACCAACAGGATCTGTCGTCAAGGGTACCAACAGGGTCTGTCGACTAGGGTAGGAACAGGGTCTGTTGACCAGACATTCCTGGTCTTCTACTGACAGTGGTGGATATGTAACCATCTTTTGGGGTTTTATCACCATGTAAGTGTGGCTACTGCCCCCCGAGGAGATTATGCGATGATAATGATGATGATTACATAGTGCTAAGGTAATGTTAATAATATCAAAGAAAGATAAAATAATTTAGGAAAAGATCAGCATATTCTTATATTGTGTTGAGAATACCGCTTAGTAGTACTAACATTTAGGTTAAAAGTATTCTATAACGTTACACTATAAATCTTTTGTAGAAAAAAGGGGAAAACTTTCGTGCTTCTTTGAAGCTCGAATACATAAAATGAAAAAAGTTTGTCCAATTGTGTCGTACCATTTATTTTAAATAATATTACACTTAAAATAATTTTGAAATATGAACTAAGCTCAATGGACCATTGAAAGGCTGAAAGATACCTCAGCCAGAAATACAATTTCATAAAAAATTATCTCTTATAATTTAGTTATTAATTATTACTTATTTAGAAAAAATATCTATAGTGATTTAGACTTGTTTTAACACCAGTCTTACTACCCATTCGGGCTATACGCTTAAGTACAAATCACGCTAATGGCTCTAAGGCTTATGAAGGTAATATTTAATTTAGTATACCCGCATTTTCTTGGAGGGAGTGAAGATAACCATTTTGGAAAAACCACCCTCAGTAAACCCGACCGAGATTCGAACCTGGATCTCCCCGTCATCGGCAGTCGAGTCCAATGCGAGAGTAGCGCGTTAGACCACACAGGTAACAAAGCTGGCTGTATTCTAGTTCATGTTATATTAAAACACCTGTATTCAAAAAGCTACAGTGATATTTATAAAGGAACACTAATTTTCCTCTTTGAAGAGTATAATCTCTTTGTGGATTATTCTTTCTTTGAGAAGGGGAAATTTCTTTTCTTGTTGCCCTCTACCCCCCAAATCATTGAGAGAATGTCACACCACCTTTCCTCTCTAGCTCCAAATTATTCTTTCCTTTTTAACTTCTTTGGTTCTTGAATTGAGAGATGATTAGTTGGTGACCTGGAAAAACACGCCCCTCCTCCCAAACCGCTTCTTGAAAAGTTCACTCACGCGGGAAATATCCTCACTTATATTATACTATCTTCATCATCTTCTTTGTTATTATGTTTCCCACAAACTCGACATTAGAATGGTATTATGACGAGAGCTATTTCTCCATGGATCAAGTTCCAGTTCGTATTGAATATATTTATTGGGTTTTCCAGTCAATTCCTAGAACACAGCTCTGTTTATTCGACTCGCGCCGCGGGTTATTTATAAAGAAACAAAACCAAGCTACAGGAAAATTGACTAGAAGATGGATAACTATTTAAAACCCTGTTTTGTTTATTAAACTGTCATTCTTAAAACATTGATATAAATGTGTTTTAAACATATTATATTCTTATTTTAAAATTATAATAACAATTATATATTTTTATGAAATAATACATTTACAAACATTATCTTACTACCTAAATCCAGACCTGCGGACTATTTTTGATCCAAGTCTTGCCATGTGAGGGCAATTATCAACTTATTTGTATGATGATGTGTATTTAAGAGCAAATATCACATTTAATGAGAGTGAGTAGAAATGCCTACTATACCGGGTGAGGTATTTAAGTTGAGGCACCAGAATATCAGAAAACAAAGCATTTTAGAAAAATTGATTCGTACAAAATATTTTTGTGTTTGAGGGTGAAAAAGAGCAACACTAGTTATTTTTGATTTTGTGGACGTCTTCAGAGTTGTTTAAAGGTCAACATGGTTTTTTGGATTAAAACCTTTAATTGTTAACTATTTTAACATAATTTTACCCTACACAAAAAATAAACAACTTTAACCTGGAACTTTTTTAATGGCATTATTTTTTCAAGATATTTTAACTTGTACTTTCTGTAACAGTTTATTACTCGAGAACGTTCTATTAAATTAAAAGTGTTACTGGACATAATTTTGGACATTTATTGAAGTAATTTTATAAATAATATTACATTTAACTAACTTAATACAGAATAACATTATAAAATAAAAATTTACCCGCCTCGGTGGTCGCGTGGTCTAACGCGCTACTCTCGTATTGGACTAGACTACCGATGACGGGGAGTATGATGTTCGAATCTCGGTCGGGTGTACTGGGGCTGGTCTTTCCAAAATGGCGATCCACTCTCCCTCCACGTTATTGCAGGTACAATTCCTATAAATATAGCCTCCTCAATCCTTAAAATAATTTGTGTAGTTAGTACATAAGCGTATAACCCGAACGGGTAGTAAGATTAGTAGTAATATGTGGTGCTAAAAAAAAAGTTATTGAATAAAATGTATTAAAAAGTACGTTAAAAAGTTTCAGACCAAGTCTGTTTATTTTTTGTGTGGGATAAAAACCCTTTGAAAATATTGTATTTTCATTTAAAAATCAAAGTTGACCTTGAAACAACCTTTAAGACACCCAACTAATCAAAAATAACTAGTGTTGTTTTATTTCCCTTTGATTAAGAAAAAAACTTTAGTCCGAAACAATTTTTAGTAAAATGCTTCATTTCCAGCCAATTCCAGTTTCTCAACTTGAACGCTTCACCCGGTTGATAGGGACGTGTCTATTAGTGTTGTATATAGGCTTTATTTAGGAGTTATTTCTCAGCACTGTGTGAGCCTAGTTATTAGGATTTGTAAAGAAATATAATTAGAGTTAATTAAGCACAATAGTGTTTGTTATTTCCTTCAAAAGTTCCGTTGGGTAATGAAGTTAGACACAGAAACCGTAATTAAAACACAGACACTCCACTCGCCTTAGAATGTTCCGGTAAAGTACTAGAGTCAATGGATGAATGGATGGGTGGGTGTGAGGTTTGAGATGTGATACTTGTCCAAGGGTCCTGGCTCTACTACAAATAGAAAATACTTTTTATTTATTTTTTCTTACAGGTTCTCTTTTCTAATTTAAGAGGTGGCTCACTCACTTCTCTAACACTTGACGAAGAAAGGATAAGTGTGCACTTGAAGTGTCGTTACGAATAGATACTTTTGTCAACGAGCTATGCGGGCTGCTTCATTTCAAACTTTTACCCTCTCAAATATATATTTTTTTAAGCGTTCAAGAGAGATTTAAAATATTTTTAACATTTTTATTTTTGTTGGGAAAATATTTTCTCTCTCCCGATTTTTATAGCACAGCGTCCCACTAACTGGAGGCTGTACTCATATGATTCATATCATTTATTATTATTATTATTATTATTATTATTATTATTATTATTATTAGCACTGCGTCTTACTACCCGTTCGGGTTGTACGCACTTACGCTAATGTGTAATGGTAGGGTGATTGCGATATGAAATGGAGGACCAACAGTTTAACGTGGGATCCGAACCACGGTGGAGGCCTGGCATTCCTCACATTACCAAGTTATGATTAATATATGTCTTGTCAGAGGTGAAGGAAGGGTTTGGTAATCAGATATATCTGTGCTGGGACCGAGGACTGAACTCCGGACCCCCAGCACAGAAGTCCAACACCCTACCCCTAGACCACCAGGTATTTTATAGATAAACAACCCGCATCTCTATTTTATATATCTGGTCGGGATTGAAACAGATTTTGTATTAAAAATGGATATTTTATTTAACAAAATATACAGTAGTTTTTCAATTTTCAACAATATTTTGAGTATTACCTCGTTTTGTTACTTGTTCAGCAGCGTGTGTATACATTGAGTGAGTTGTAATCCAAGGGATTACCTGGGTGCGTGACGCGCGGGGCGTGTACACTCTAGTCTAATTAAAAGTAGACACTTTTACCATTTGTGTGATCAACACCAGGTTCATTCACTGCTTAACATATGAGATAGGGGTCAGATAGCTAACATAAAGTAAATATACTCTCATAAGCGTGGAGGGAGGGTGGGAAAACTATAGGGAAGAGAAAATGTAAAAAATCAGCTCCAGTTAATGTGGCCTTGCTTCGAAATCCAACAAGGTGGCCAAACAAGTGACTGTGCTTATAACAATTCACGCATGCGCTGAAAAAGAACATGAAATTGCTAGTCCACACTTCATGAAATTTAAAAATGATAAACAAAGTTGTTTATAAATACAAATAATATTTAATGTTGCTCGAGCATAATAATATGTACATACCTTACATAACCTTGATATTGACGTATTTAAAGTTCGATTAAGCTATTTTGGGCTGCGTTGTTGTAATAGACGATCATACTAGGATGACGGCAGAATCCGGTCATTCTCTTCCTTATTCACTATAAACGTGAGTATATGCGCATGCGCACATCAATGAGTGCATTTGTATCCATAGAGACTGGTCCTCGCCAACGAAGGTACTGTGCGATTAGAGTCTAACGCACAAGACCACCCAGCCACCAATACAAGTATATTGACACCTTAAAAGCGCTAGAAAAGATTCCTTCAGTTGCACAAATATTCTTTAGTGATCAAATGGTCTAAGGCGTCACTCTCATGTTAGACGGGCCTGCTGAAGATGGAGAGATGAGGGTTCAAATCCTGGTTGGGTCTATAGAAGGTGGTTATTTTCTAAATAATTTCTTACTCCTCTTCCATGCAAATGTGGTTAGATTACCTATAAAATGTTTCCTCCCTAATTATAGTAACTATCATATATTTGTACTACCTGAACAGGTAGTAGGACGCGGTGATAGAAGAATCACAAGTGTCGGTGAAGTCGCGACAGTCTTAGAGCTAGGAGTAGAACGTTAAGAGCAATCAGAATCAGAATCATTGTGGACATCGAGACGGCTATACTTGGAATCCTCCCTTGATGAGCTACATCAACATGGAGGATGACGTCACATTGAACTCTCCATGGAAAGCCAGTGCAAGATGTGCTTTAGTTCAATTTCAATACCAAGAAACTTTTCTGACAGCTATAAGAGATTTTTTAGCACCACGGTCATACTACCTGTTCAGGTTATAAGTAAATGAAACAGTTACGCGAATGAGCTAGAGATGAGGAAGGTAAGATCTAGACGAAGTATACCTGCATTTGCTTGGAGGAAGTGTGCAAAACCATGTTGTAGAAACCATCCTCAGTGCATTCGACCAAGATTCCTTGTCATTGGCAGTCCAGTCCAAAATGAGGGTGACACCCTAGACCATACGGCCACCTAAGTGGGCAGATAAAATATTAGAAATACTTTTACATATTCACACGTCAAGTCATGTGGTCTGCAACTGTCATAATCATCATCATCAACTGTTCCATCCTGTGGCTGGGTCAGTTAAACACCATATCAGTAGATGTTGCTCCAAGTATATCAGACACGTGTGTCAGAAGATGTTGCTCCAAGTATATCAGACACGTGTGTCAGGAGATGTTGCTCCAAGTATATCAGACACGTGTGTCAGAAGATGTTGCTCCAAGTATATCAGACACGTGTGTCAGGAGATGTTGCTCCAAGTATATCAGACACGTGTGTCAGAAGATGTTGCTCCAAGTATATCAGACACGTGTGTCAGGAGATGTTGCTCCAAGTATATCAGACACGTGTGTCAGAAGATGTTGCTCCAAGTATATCAGACACGTGTGTCAGGAGATGTTGCTCCAAGTATATCAGACACGTGTGTCAGAAGATGTTGCTCCAAGTATATCAGACACGTGTGTCAGGAGATGTTGCTCCAAGTATATCAGACACGTGTGTCAGAAGATGTTGCTCCAAGTATATCAGACACGTGTGTCAGGAGATGTTGCTCCAAGTATATCAGACACGTGTGTCAGAAGATGTTGCTCCAAGTATATCAGACACGTGTGTCAGGAGATGTTGCTCCAAGTATATCAGACACGTGTGTCAGAAGATGTTGCTCCAAGTATATCAGACACGTGTGTCAGGAGATGTTGCTCCAAGTATATCAGACACGTGTGTCAGAAGATGTTGCTCCAAGTATATCAGACACGTGTGTCAGGAGATGTTGCTCCAAGTATATCAGACACGTGTGTCAGAAGATGTTGCTCCAAGTATATCAGACACGTGTGTCAGGAGATGTTGCTCCAAGTATATCAGACACGTGTGTCAGAAGATGTTGCTCCAAGTATATCAGACACGTGTGTCAGGAGATGTTGCTCCAAGTATATCAGACACGTATGTCAGAAGATGTTGCTCCAAGTATATCAGACACGTGTGTCAGGAGATGTTGCTCCAAGTATATCAGACACGTGTGTCAGAAGATGTTGCTCCAAGTATATTAGACACGTGTGTCAGGAGATGTTGCTCCAAGTATATTAGACACGTGTGTCAGGAGATGTTGCTCAAAGTATATCAGACACGTGTGTCAGGAGATGTTGCTCCAAGTCTATCAGACACGTATGTCAGGAGATGTTGCTCCAAGTATATCAGACACGTGTGTCAGGAGATGTTGCTCCAAGTATATCAAAGGGCTGTATGCAGGTCAGTATTGACCTCTTGCTATCTTAAATTATGATTTGAATGGCCCAGGAGGGAACACAAAATGGTCCAATTTTCACTTTAAAATAAAATACATATGTTTATTTTTAGGCCAAAACTGGCATCATTTCATTAAATTATTAGTGATATTTTTTACGGTATCAGTAATATTTATCTAAATTGACAGCTACAGATATCATGACCTGGCGTATGAAAGTATATCTAGTAACTAGTCTAGCTTACTATGGAATATAGACACGTTTTGTAAGAAGTAATACATCATTCTAATGAAAAGTGTTCAATGGACCTTGTTTCGTTGTAATGGATTATACCTCAACGTAGCCAAAGTAATTCCATCGCACCGGTGCATACTGGGAACTATTTGGCCAGTAATGCCGCATCGGGTGCCCATTTGCAAGACTGATGGAGGCGGGAGGTGAGGGGTTCTAAAGAGTGGAGGGAGGGTGGTTTACTGCCCAATGTCTGCTATGATTTACACATGTTGCTAGCGAAATTACTGCTCCACCGTGCAAGATTTTACATAACTTAATTATAACAATTAATTATTGAGAACATTATGATGTGGGAGTATTAGATGGCGAGTGAAGGATGAGTGCTTCGTTTGTGTTCCTCGGTGGATTGAAAATAGTTGTCAGGGTTTAATTATGTTCACTGTATTTCCACTGTAATTTCTATTCGTATGTGGAATTAAATCCGCAGGCTTGGAATAGCTGCAAGCTGAACTTTATTTTGTTAAAACGTTAATTTACGTGTTTGTGTATATTCCACACAGTTTAATATTTGATGAAGCTTTGTGAATGTACACATTCTATATGATTACTAAATAAACCCGAACAGCGTTTCAACATCCTTTATACTCTTTTATACTGTTAAAATTAATGTTTCTCAACATTTTTTAAGTTCAGAATGTCATTTTGTCTATACCTAAGACATTACACAATACATAATATTAATTTTCAAAAAATATGAAATTTTATTAGTTTAGTTAAGTTGATATCATAACTTTTAACTACGAAGTTACACATACAATAATTGTATCATTTTAAAAACATTTTAGAATTTCGGCACGGTTGGTGAAATTTCAAATTTTTACCAAGAAATAAAATCAACATATTCATGTAATTACTATGTATTATTGCATCACAATATGATTTTATTCACAGCAGCCAGTAGGCTAAGTTATAGTGAAGTGTTTAATGTTAATATTTTGGTCAATATGGTATAGTGAATATAATACAAATTAATTTAAGGTAAAATAAGAATAAAACGCTACTATCCTTTTCAAGCAACTCAGTTAATATTATTTTTACAAGCATTATTTTTTAAATTAGTATGTTTCAGCTTGAGCTACACATTTTGCTCCTTTGCTGATATTTTCTACCAAATGTATAAAGTAATACTATTAAATTATATTAAAATATATCAATATAAAGCATTTAATTCCCATCCTCAGATGTAGGCTTCCAATCTAAATTTAAAACACTGACAAGTTAGCCCTAACCCTAGAAATAGTGACAGTCACCTGTCCGCTTGTTAATGATAAACACTCTTATTAGCTTATCCACAAGCTCCTTGTTTTCCTAAAGATACATTTTATATCATGCAAGAGAAATGATTGAGCTATCCTGGATCTGTATTATAGTTATAAAGTTATATTTCTCAGGAGGAGACACCAACCTGGGTAAGCCACTACTCATGACCAGAGGTGATATAAGACACTACTCGTAACCAGAGGTGATAAGTCACCAATCATAGAACTTATGAGTCAAGAAAGAAATTTAGCTTCGTTAAGGTGGGACGGAAGGGAACGGGAGAAAAGGCCAGTATTTTTGCAGTTTTTATGGCAAGACTTTTTTTGTCCAAAATAAATAAAATATTGCTCCAGTACAAACATAGAGTTTAATTTTCTTCCAATGGTTATATCAACAGTTGTTGAATATCTGTCATGAGCATAGTGGCTTTAAGTGACCAACTTTTAAATCAAGGAAAAAGTTGTCATTGAATTCCAACACCCTTAACAGATATTCAAGAAATTTTAAGGTCATCATGTGAAGACAATTAAATTCTATGTTTGTACTGGAGCAATATTTTATTTATTTTGGACAAAAAAATTATATATGTAGTCAAATAAATAATATCAATAATTCGTGAACAATTAATGACATTGCTATAAATATTTGTAAGTTAATAATATTCAAGCCGAATAATTGATATATGCTAATAACTTGAAAATTAATTTCTTTTTACATGTTACAATTTTAGATTCGAGATCCGAATTTAATTCAATCTAATACAAATATGTGCTCTATTTGTACTTGACATAATGAATCCGATACGAAGGATTTTTATTTTAATATTAAGATTTGGAATCTTGAATCGAATACAAATCCTATCAAGATTCATATTTTGATTCAAAACTCGGAAGCTTTTCACAGGTTTGATCGCAACTTATTGGACACCATAAGAAAACTTAATCTTCTAACACACTGGGTCTTGAAAACAAACATTCCATTCATTTAACAATACCATCCTCAATAATCTTGACCACAACTGAGGCTCTTTCCCTCTCAGAGAGAATGTATTGCCTGTCCCTATTAGAGAGAATGTATCACTTGTCACCTGTTAGAGAGAATGTATTACTTGTCACCTGTTAGAGAGAATGTATTACTTGTC
>CABFWB010001966.1:117876-130534 GCA_902151455.1 Timema bartmani
CTGTTCCTGGAAATACAAGGAGTACAACAGGATAAGTCCCGTCTCGACCTGATGAGTACATTGAGTTTAATGGTAACCAACAAACTGATAGAGACATAACCAATTCTAAAAATGGGTTATTTGGCTTTCTTATAAATTATACTCTCTAGAAAAACTATAACGTCTTCGAAAAATTGAATATCCAGACATGCCTTATAGGTTTATTGTATGTATAGGTATATTTTCATTTTATCCAGGCTTAATTTCTCATATGTGGTATATCTGTATCCTGTTAATTTATTTTTCTATTTCCAACATTCGTAATTTATTCCTCCCTCACCTATGATATAATACGTGCGCACCACGTTGTGGTATAGTAAGTAATGATCAGGGACGCCCAGGGCTCGAACCCATAACTAACATTATCAATACAAATGTATCCATTGTGAGTCAAAGAAAGATAGCATCCCCTTTGAATCAGGTGCTGCCATTAATAATAATATAAACATCTTCCCTTATATTTGAATTCTCTCTTGAATTAACCCCCCTCACTAACCCACTTTACGTTTACACCTGGACTAATAATTATTGATTGTAATAATTGTTCTAGAAATCCACGTGGCTTCAGTTTCTGACCGGATTAGTTTTTGATTCAAGGTCTACTTACCTCCTCACTTCCCTTCCCCTCTTGGAAACCTACCAACCCCCTGAAAACCCCCCTACTCCCTCTTTTCACCCCGATACCATTTGGGACCCGACCAAACTAGTTTCACTCAACGCTTACCAAGTCCTTTAATCTCATCGCTTACCTCACTCAAGATATATTACACCCGTATAATTGCAGCAAGATCTATTACAATTATACGATTAACCGTGTACAGGAAGGTTGTACAACTTCAATAAATGTATTATCACTGGTTCAAATTAGGGTTGTAGGTTGGCAGTAGTGGGGTAGTCTGCGTATTTTATTAGGGGAAGAAATTAACGTACCAATGAATTAAAACGGTTCTTTTGTGACTCTTTAACTATTTACCATGAATAAATATTTCATTGTAGATATTGTAATAGCCATGCTTAGCTTATATGGAACAGAATATGTATTTTTCTTTGGTGTAAACCTACCGAAACATGTTCTTAAATAATTGCTTTCCTAATGCCTTCAGTATGACTTGTGATAGATTGAAGATGTTAGAGTAAACCTCTGACCATATAATATGTTTGAAAAGTTATAGACAAAAGATAAAAATGTGTTTTTATAGTTATTTACAAATAATAGCATTAAATAGCCAAAGTTATTATTTATGCTATTAGTGGCAATTACACCATCTAGATATCATATTCTGAAAATTGAAAAATGATACCTGGACACGGGATAGCTCAGTGGTTAAGAGCATTGGCGTACTAATCCAAAGGTCCCGGGTTCGATTTCCATATCCAGGTGTCATTTTTCAATTTTCAGAAAATAATAACATTATTTCGACTTGATTAATATGATAAATATACTTATTTTTTAGCACCACGTCGTACTACCTGTTTAGGTTAGACGCAGATTTGATTAATTACGTTATCAGAATGATTGTAACAAACTTTCTAAGCTTTTTCAAGTTTTTTAAATAGTTAATAGATACAAAAGTAATCACAAAAAAAGGTTAAAATTATACAAACCAATGACTTAGAGCTTAAAAATAAATAATTGTAACTTTATTTAAATATGAAATAGACCATAGTTAAATGTAAAGGTGTTTCATATTACATTTATACTAGATACAGGAGATGTATTATATATATATTAACATAATTAAAACCTTAATCATTCCATAAATATATAGCATACGTCATTTTACCAATAACTTGTTCTTAGGCAACAAAATAACATCTGCTAGAAACATAAAATAGATTAAATGGCATATTTAATTAAATAAATATGTCATGACTGGTCATTTAATGTTGTGCTAGTAATAGTAGGACCTATATTGAGCATGGTATTGCTAAATATAGAAAAAAAGTACTTAAATGTTTACACTTTAAACAATAAACAACAAAGTTATAATTGGACCGACCCAAATCTGTCATGTAAATTCACAAATATAACATACATATAAGCCCTATACAACTTTTATTTTAACTTTTAAGTGCAAAGTACGGTCGAATTATTTTTGTTATCGTTTTTTATTTTGAAACTCTTAATTCCGCAGTGATGCCCTTTGGCCTATAAGACAAAACTAATTGTACCATTAAAAACATACTAATTGTTTTCGAACTTGCTAAGAAAATCACAAATATTTCGAAAGCGGTACACATAGAGTTCTCAAAGGGCTATGAATTTAGTAATGGAAAATATTATAAAGTTCACTAATAACATCATGGCATGGGAATCAAACCCGGTAGTCTTGTCTTGAAGTACTGAGACTCCATCACTAAGCTATTAAATGTAGTTGATAGCTTGGGATCATTTGTAATTAATTAAAGTAAATTATTATTGAACTAGATGATTAAATAATTGCTTGAATGAAAAGTGAAGACTATATTATTTTATCTTTAATTACTACATTGTAGACGTATTACTGAATATTTGAGATAGACGGGTTCAAATTAAGTTATTGAGGTAGGAATGAGGAATATTGGATTTATAAGAAATCCATCCAAATTTGGGTGAATACAATTTTGGAGAAAAAAAATCACTCAGAAGGAATTAAAGCCACGATATAGTCCAATCAATGGACCAGAATAAATCATCAATTAGTTAACCTAGAGGGCATTATTATTTCTTAAATAAATGGCCCCCTATCCCTATCCAGAGCCAAATCCATCCAGTCAACACCTTGATCACGGTTCTAGTTTCTCCCATTCGCACTGAATATTATGTCCATCGTAAAGTGCGACTTTTTATTATTCTAACAATGTCTTGTGATGAGTACAGTGTATGTATCTCATCTTTATGTAACTTCCTCTACTATCCAGTTGACTCATTCCATTTTAGACCAAACATCTTCCTGAGCACTTAGTTTTTGAACACCCTAAACATTTTCTCGCCATGTAAGGTAAGAGATAATATTTGATAACCATAAAGAACAACAATTCCCACGCTTGTATGGTATATTCAGAATTCTACAATTGTTGACAACAACGAAATGCTATAAAATTACTGACAAAGTAGAGAAGCATTCATTTCCCGGCTGTATTCTTTTTATAATTTCCACTCATATCGTTAACACTAGTTAAAATTGTTCGTAAATATTTATAACTCATCTGCCCTACAAAAATATATGCTGTTCGTATTAATCCCTAATTATATTTGTCATCCTCAAAATATTGTGTTCTTTTTATTGTTTCTACTTGAAGTTTTCTTCTGAGTCTGCTGGTTTATAGTAAAATGCATGCATTTTTTGCAATAGTTATATTTAGTCCACACACATCAATGCGAATATTTTCACTCATAAAATCGTTGAACGTTATAGAAAAATAATTCGTAGCTGTGATTTACATTATTTTCAAAAAAACATATAAAATCGTTTTCTTAATGATTTTGGTTTAGTTGCCAGCCCAAGATAACTTGTTTAAGCCATTAGACTGTAAAGGATGTGCTAGAAGAGAATTTTGATAAAATAATATAAGCTCGCCTTTAATCTGTAGCTGGCAGCCCCTGCTCTCTTCCTAGACCCCTTTTTTTCTTTGAAGAAACAACGAACAGCTGATTTCAAATTCAAGTGAGTTCTCATTTCCCACAATGTCTGTGATTCATCCCCTCATCAATATTTCATGGACTAATTCGAAAAGACGCTTTTACCCACGTACGTAACACACGGAGAAAGAACAATAACAAAATAACTCTCGAGTCTAGAGACCTAGATATGAACAGTCAATATGCAAATTGCTTTTTAGCTTCATTTTCTTAGGCATAGCTCCTTGCTTTGAAGGAAAAAGAAGACGCCGAGAATGAGGGAATGAAGGAACTGATGTGAGGAAGATGTAAAATAAAGAAAGAATATATTTAAGAGGGAGAACAGTAAATAAAGTAAGTAGTTTAAAATTGGTTTTGAATAATTTTAATTTTTAGGCTTGGACCTAAAAAGAGTATAAATGAAATATTTGGAAATAACGCGATCTTTTTTAATTCGCCTTTATCTTTGGGTTTTTTCTGTACATTCTCCCAATCCAATATCGTACGTCCAAATCTGTCTTAAGGAATATAAATACTTCATAACACTAAACTACTTTTAAATAAATATTCATTTTTTCATTTATTTGTGGTATTTAACGAACACTTTCTGTACCGACTGATTATATCAGTACACGATTTATAAACCAACTTGAATCTAGAGCAGACACAACAACCAGCCCCCTTGCCGTTATTTCATTACTGTGAAAGGGAAAAACACACACTTTCACCCATGATAAATTTGTCGGCCATACAAGGATGCAAACACAGGACCCCCAGCTCAGTAGGCAGACACACTACCCACTGATCTAAGGTGTACTACTGGGGAACTCGACAGTGCAGGTAGGGGTGGAAGAGATAACAGAGAGAGAGGGGGATGTTTCTTGTTCTCTCTTAGCTATGAGACATTCTCTGCTACTGCCCTAGACACAAACATTTACTACGACCCAATATATCTTCAAGAACTTGCACGTCACTTATATTATCGCCATCATCAGCCAAGTGTTTTTTGTCCGGCAAATCCTCCTCCAGATTGATGATATTACCATCGGATACCTCATCAAGTCTTTACTCTTATTTCAAGTATTCTTCGTGCGTGTGCATTGCGCTAGCCATTCCTCTTTCGCTATAGAGCTACATTTTCCCTCCGCTAGGCTCATATCGGTGTTACATTTGATGTAAGGTTCTTTTTATCAATCTAGCCGTTTACCAGTGCCCGGGTCAGTTCTATGGGGTTGAGAACAGAATGTTTACACTTTGCTAGTAGTGTATCTATCATACAGGTCCCCAATCATGGGGTGTGCAGTCGAATAAGAGAATATAGTTCTAGTTTGAGTATATTATCACTGGCGGGAATATTGTGTTGTTCAAACCAATTCATTATGACTATTTTGCGCGAATATGTTGGTAGTGGGTCTAATAATTGAACAGGCGCGTTGTCAGTAACTAGTACACTGTCGGGTGGCAAGTTAGGGATCAATTTGTTTGATATACATTTTTCATAGAGTAAAAATGTTTTTAAAAATCACAGTAAATCCTAGTGCGCATTTGGAAACATTGTTTGTCGACTTTGATCGGTAATTGTTTCCCATGTTTGCCAACCGTTTGCAAGCAATGTTTCCCAGTGGCTACTCAGTGCTCTCCTAAGTTACTGATACTGTTATCTTGACCTTGAACTAGCCCGCGCATGCGTACATGCTGTTTTGCCACTGCGCAATCATAACAGTTCCATGTTAATCCTAATCAGTAGTAAATAATAGTTAATTCATATATCCATTATTTTCTATGGTACATCGTGATATATGTTTTATTGGTATTTACTATTGTATGTGTTTAGCCATGTAAACACTTTACATAATGTGGTGTCTAGATAAATATCAGGGATAGCTGGAGCCATATATTGCTTGCTAGGTGTTAGACTATCACTCTATAAATATATATTCATTTAGATTATATTTATTCCGATTTGTTGCATCTGTGTCTAAATAATAATAATGATAATAATATAATAATTCTTACTATAATTCTTTTGGGGGTATTGCAGTCAGCTCACCAACAATAATAAAACTCATTGGCGTCAGCTTGAAAATGAGCTATAATGACAGAGCGGTCACTGCCTGTTGGTGAAGATATTGCCAACTTATGTAGATAGAGAGTAATAATAACAATAAAACCTTCTAAACCATTATTAATTACTCGGAAGTTTCACTAAGATCAAATAATGTTCTTCGGACAAAAAATATAATTTCTCCAACACTCCGACGTCTGTATTCGGGGCCGCATGGTCTAAGGCACTACTCTCGCAGAAAGTTAGTCTGCTGATGACGGGGTGATCGATAGGTCCTTGGTTCGGCCTTGGAAGGGAGTAAAATACATAGGGTATTTGTTTATGTGCTCGTTCTACTATAATAATTTTTGGATATTTATACCTATTATTAGTATTATTACGTAGCAGAGCTACAAGATAGTGGGCTAGAGATGAGGAAGGAAGAATTTAAAAGAAAAGGCCTCGTCCTTTCTGCCCCCCAGCTAACTAGACCGGGTGAGTCCGGCCTTTGGTTCACGTGATCACTGATTAGGGCTAACAAGCGTCCCGTATTGGACGGAACAGTACCGGAATTTAACTCATTCATTGACCTGTTTACCGGGCGAACCCTGTAAAATGTCCCGTAAATAAAGACATGGGTTGCTACGCCACTCTACGCTATATTGTTTTTAACGCCGTGTTTTACTACCTGTTCAGGTTATACGCCTCTACCCTAATAGGCATAGCACTATTTGCCATAAATGTTTGTTGGTAGTTTAAATAAACACCACATAAAACATGTAATGTCTTTAAAAAATGCTAGGTAAAAATTGCAGATTGAATATAAATTTGCAGATTATGCGGGCAGACAAAGAAAATAAATTGTTATGACCTTTTATTAGACAACACAAAAGTTTGGGGAAAAGTGACACATGTCACTGTCACGCATAAGATGTCTATCTTGATAAATAAAGGAGAATTTGCACGTAAACAGCTGTTATCTGTGTCCTCCTGGACGTAAGTTCATCACAATATCACTATATCTTCCTATAGGGTGACCCGGAATGATATCAGAACACTAGTGAACTGATCCACGCAAAGCTAGTTTGTAAGACGTGTGTAAACATAGCTCTGATCAGAAGTAGAGGTTGGGTATCTAAATTAAAACGGTAGTAAAATAGTCCAGGAGATTTTTTAAATTAAATTTAATTCAGAAGGACTATAGTAAGTTCTGTTGATACACACAGACAGTGATTATAAATATCAGAGGAATACCTGAAAGGATATATATCTCAAAGTGTGATACAAGAAACCATATTATTATTTATGTTTATCGTTTAGTTTGTTTATACAAGTTGACTGTTAATAGTAGCCTCATCAAATTATGAAACTAAGAGCGACAGAGACCTAGAGGGCAGTTTCCAACGTATTTTTAAAATAAATCTAATTTGTGAAGGATCTCAACACACAGCTGGGCTTACTACATTCTGGGACTGTATTTATTATAAACTTCAAATAGTTTTATTTGGTTTTAAATTTTAACATTACTTATTATTTTTATTCATTACATGATATATAATTAAATAAACCTGTAAATTGCAATAATAATAATCTAGATGAATTATTCCTAATTACCTTATTTAATGCCCTTCTTAGTACACATGTTCGATGACTGGTCAGTTCCAGAAATGATTCTAAGGTGATCACATTGAACACATAGTTTTGCGGCTCCCGAAGCAGTACAGGCCTTAAGTCAACTTCTCATATAGTTCCTGAATCACGTCAGGCCAAGGCCTATGCATTCTTTCATATGGAAACATAATCAAGAAATAGGCAAATTAAAGTATGGGAGGTTCAAATCCTGTGATAGTAAAGTTATGTATTCATACTCAAGCTACTGTAAACATGGATTTATGAATATTTCGATGGTGTAGGATCTTTTTAGGAAACGTTGAGGCTCTAATTATGGCAGTGTCATAAAATACTGAACGACGATATTCCGAGAAAAGGTAATTTCCGGTTCAGATCCGAACCATACTTTAGTGAAAATATCTGGCTTTGCTCTTTTCAGCAACACAAAACCTCTACATACGCACTACACGAGGAAATAAAAACATTTAAAAATGGGGGGATGAAGGAGAAATTAAAAAACTACTCCCGAAGCCACAGTTGAGCCTCTGTCCCAAGTCCTTCCAACAAAGAGAACTGAAAAATGTAATGAAAACTCTTTTCCTAACTCCACTTTAATTCTTCCTTCTCATGTTTGTTTTCTGTAAATAATTCCGCAGAACGTAGCTTATAATTAAGTCTGCATATTCTACTTCCCCACTCTACCCCCAACTGAAAATTACGTCTCCCTGCCCCCCCTCCCCCTTATACAACACACCCTCCTCGTTTTGTTCGAAAGAGAGGCCAGCAAAACGGACATCATGTTTCCTTTACAACTTTACAGATTGTTCTCGTGTTTTTATAAGGGAAGTGACGCATTGTTAAAGAAATGTGTTATTTTTTTTTAAACTTCTGAAACAGATTTTTTTATAAATAAAAAAAACCTTTCACTCATACTCACGAAAATTATATTGTACGTAGGCATACTGTTTTTCCGGTTACTGGAATTTATTTTTTAATTATAATTTTTTCTCCTCACATGACTATGCTTTAATTAAAGTTTTATTTTTCTAAACCTGACCTTTTATTTCTTCTGTTATTTCATTTTGTTTATAAACATTATTTTTATATGCTCCGACGGTTCTTACTTGACATTTTTAACCCCCAAAACCCCAGAAAAAACCATATGTAGACCATTGGAAGCAGCTATAGAAAGAATGCCATAGTAAATCATACACAACTACCATAAATACCACAGTACCATAGCTAAATCAACAGCCAAAATAATAGCAAAGCTAGCATAAGGGATCATAGCTAGACCAGTTGAAGCAATCATGACTATATATAGAACACCAAACGCAATAATAACTAGGTTTTTTAAAGTGTGTTCAATGGTTTTATCTGAATTTAAATCTAATTTTTTAATGTGTTTTCTCATGTATACATTTAAAACTCACTCGAGTTGATATTATCGATTTTTTAAATTTTTTAGTCTCACCTAGTACGATTATTGAAGAGGGAGAAATCATCTTGGGAAAACAGCCTTCAGTGTACCCTACGGGATTTCAACCCTGACCACCCTATCACTTTAAAACAAGACTATACGAGCTTAGCATTTAGTCGGCGTGACCACCAGTGCGGTCACCAAGCTTCCAGCCCAGTTTTGAACTGCTCTGGACCATGTCACATAATCCCAAAAACATATTCACCGCTGTTTGGCCATTATTTTTGTTTGTTCATTACTATTCTGCCATTTACTGTAACCCACACGAACATCAATCAACGAAAGTGTGTTTTCCCAAGTCCGGTCCAAATGTTTGTGTATTGTCCAAATCACGGATGAAATGTGGGATTAAGGGGACCATGTCAGTATGTCGCTGTCTCACTTAGAGGTCCTGTACAGCGTGTCCTGCATGCACGATTATCCAATTAAACTGGTAGGGTCTAGAACATCGCTACAGCCAACCTACACTCAGAAACAATCAAATACGGATCATAATGGCTACAAAATTCGCCCGGGAAAAACTCTCTCACAAAATTAGGACTTGGAAGAAAACAGTTATAAAGGGATCTTATTTGGGTCCTAGTTTTAGACTTTTCCCTCTCTATACTCATATATCTATATATTTATTCAAACATATGGTATATATATAGGCCTACATATCGATTATATAATTATATACACTCCCCAAACCAGGATTTATGAAATTGTTGTTAGACCCCGCGCCCACTACTGCTGACTCTATACATATACATCAGTGGATACATTCACAGCATACATGTAGTCAGGATTGGTGGACAAGCAGACTAAGTATCAATCTCAGTTTGGTTTGACGGTAAAGCGGAGGCCACTGTTTGAATCCCAGCAAGGTGCAATAAGGGCGATGTGTTCCTAATATCTCGTCAGCCAAATGCAAGTACATTTCCAGCTAAACGCCACCTTACTAATACCTGTTTAGTTTGTGTAATTTCTTACGTAGACCCAGAGGAAAAATATATGTAGTGTTAAATTTAGAAGCGTAATTAAGACGATTTAAAAACTATTTATGTTTTGTATCGATATAAATGCCTATAGAAAAAATGGTACACCTATTTTATAGTGTTAACAAAAAAAAAATTCACGGTACACCTGACTGTGGTTCGAACCTCATACTCTCCGTCACTGGTGAGCCAGACAATACGAGATTGGTGCCTTTTGTCACGTGTCCACGGATGTGTGTAGTGACAATAGAATTAACATATTTGAAGGGGGCGATATATTTATGTGACCATGTTCCTTAATAGAATCATTTCTTTCTGAACCAAACATCTTTATTTACCAGAGTTTGGGTTCCTCGATAAGTACCTTATGTTTATCTCTGAGTCTCAATAACCATTTGGCCTCTACGCCTTTTATTACACTAATTACGCATTTCTGAGAAATGTAGAATTTTTAGGAGTTGTGCCCATTTTTTTAAAAAGAAGGAATCATGAAAACTATTAAGTAAGTTCACCCCGAGTACATCCATATGGGACTCAAACCCAAACCCTATTATCACCGGATTATGTGATAAGATAGTTGTATTTTTGACAAATATTAATAATCCCCACTAATCTTTTTGGGAGGACAGAAAAAGACATGTTTTCACTTTATATTGGAGAATAAAAATTATATTTTGTCATAAGAACAACACGAATAATATGGTAATGTAATTAATTATAAAAGTAATTTAAATAAGCTACCATTCATTTCTTCTTGCTCCAAACATGAATTTTCCATTGTTCTTGATAAAACAATTCACCGTTTCTTTAACGGTATTAAAACTATCCCATTTGATAAAATTATTATCGTCCCTCCTGTTGCGATGCTAGCCATTAAAATTGTTTTAAATCTCGACCAGTCGCCATTAAAATGGTTTTAAATTTCGATCAGTCACTATTAAAATGGTTTTAAATCTCGATCAGTCGCCATTAAAATGGTTTTAAATCTCGATCAGTCACCATTAAAATGGTTTTAAATCTCGATCAGTCACCATTAAAATGGTTTTAAATCTCGACCGTTTTATAACATCCATGAAAGCAACAAATGCTAAATTCCCCTCTACTACAATCTACACAAAGAAACACGGTAACGGTGTACACGCAGGTACAAGCGTTAGTTTCATCTAGTATATTTTTCTGGTGATATAGATGCAGGGGTTAAAACCATGAGTGTGTGTGTATGTAGATGACAAATTTTCTCAATTCTTTCCTACACTCTAATTTCACAAATGCGATTACACTTCCTCTACATTAATACCTTCCCCATCCTTATCACATTAGTGTAAATATCGGTATAATATGTCTGGGTAGTAGGACGTGAATCACAAACTAGAAATTATACTTTCCTACAAATCTATCCTCACGCATAGAGCTAACGGTAAAATAGACTTGGAACATTTTCCCCCTCAAACCTCCAAATGTAAACCTCTTTTAATACCTAAAGAGTCCATTGTAAACTAGCAAATGATCGGTTTAACGGGTAATCAATCAATATCTATTGATAACAGCATATTTGGATGCTGGCTCGTATCAGCAACACGCGATGAACAACCCGTGGCCGATGATTGTCAACGTGTTCTCGCTAGTATTAAATCTAGTACGACACTGCGTTTTCAACCAAAATTAATTTTCTGTGCTGTTGATTTTCGTGATAAAATTGCATGTCATTTGATTAATTACACATTTTGAAATACATCTGTTTTGTATCCGTTTTATGACACATTGCTCGGAAATATTATTATCAACATAATGCGAGGTAAATATTCATTTTGGTGTTCCACATCCCGTGAGAATAATTCTAATATAATTAATGTCTGTTTCAATATATTTTTGAAGGTTTTATGATAGTTAGTCCTAGGGGATGGTTCTTTGAAGGGGATATTGTACAAATAGGCGTTGATTACTTAAAATCTAGATTAATCAGGCGTGATATAAGTGGCGTGGTGTTTTCTATAAAAAGCAGGTACTAGGTTTTAATAAATCAGTTGAATGACTAAAAATATATTTTAAAAGATTCTGTTAGGTAAAAGTTATCTTTACTTATTGAATTAAAACTATTCAACGAGGGAAGGGAAACAATTCTGATGCAGAAATATAAATTATATCTATGAATAGCTGTTGAAAAAACAGTAATATCATTACATACGAGTGTACGAATATAATAAACATGTATTATACATAGCTAGTGTAAAATATATCCAATGTTTATATGTATTTGGTGTAAAATAATTTCTGAAATAAGTACACATCCAAAGTAAAATAATAGAATAGTAAAATATGTATTGTACATATCTTATGTAGACGAATATAATAAAATCTTTACATAGCTCGAATAGTGTAAAGAAATAAAGTGATAACTAATTAAAACAATTTTTTAAATATATCCAAACAACTACACAACAGGACACAATCTTGGAATCCATGTGGCTGAGTGTATTGGAGTATCTATTTAATTGAGATAATAAGACAGATTAAGTAGACTTTAGACAAAAATAAAATTGTTTGACTGTGAAAGGTTTTAGTCCAAAGTATTTATTTAGTTTTGTGCATTTTAACTTGTTATTCTTAGTCTAGAATGAGTGGTTCTCGAACCCTGGTCCACGCAGTTGTACCAGACTATCTGCAAATGGGACCACAGGAAAATGAAAAGTATCACTCAATTGTGTTTGCTTTCTCAAATAGTCTATCAGAGTTTGAGAATAAATTTTCAAAAATAAGTAATAATTAGTAAACTAACCTAAAGTTAAATTTACTAAATAATCGTCTAGATATCCAGCTAAACCAAATATTTATGTCAATTTTCAAAAATAATGCTTGCATTGCCATTTTGAGCACTTTCTATGATGTTAGGCAACTCCACGTCACTG
>CABFWB010001967.1:8057-28863 GCA_902151455.1 Timema bartmani
AACAACGAACATGCTCTGTTCAAGTCTGGACACTTGGCCACAGCGAACCGAACAACGAACATGCTCTGTTCTAGTCTGGACACTTGGCCACAGCGAACCAAACAACGAACATGCTTTGTTTAGGTCTGGACACTTGGCCACAGCGAACCGAACAACGAATATGCTCTGTTCTAGTCTGGACACTTGGCCACAGCGAACCGAACAACGTACATGTTCTGTTCAAGTCTGGACACTTGGCCACAGTGAACCGAACAACGATCATGTTCTGTTCAAGTCTGGACACTTGGCCACAGCGAACCGAACAAACGAACATGCTCTGTTCTAGTCTGGACACTTGGCCACAGTGAACCGAACAACGAACATGCTATGTTCAAGTCTGGACACTTAGCCACAGCGAATCGAACAACGAACATGTTCTGTTCAAGTCTGGACACTTGGCCACAGTGAACCGAACAACGAACATACTCTGTTCAAGTCTGGACACTTGGCCACAGCGAACTGAATAACGATCATGTTCTGTTCTAATCTGGACACTTGGCCACAGCGAACCAAATAACGAACATGCTCTGTTCAAGTCTGGACACTTGGCCACAGCGAACCGAACAACGAACATGCTCTGTTCTAGTCTGAACACTTGGCCACAGCGAACCGAACAACGAACATGTTCTGTTCAAGTCTGGACACTTGGCCACAGTGAACCGAACAACGAACATGCTCTGTTCAAGTCTGGACACTTGGCCACAGCGAACCGAACAACGAACATGCTCTGTTCTAGTCTGGACACTTGGCCACAGTGAACCGAACAACGAACATGTTCTGTTCAAGTCTGGACACTTGGCCACAGCGAACCGAACAACGAACATGTTCTGTTCTAGTTTGGACGCGGCCTAGTGACCTACCTCTTTCTTTTGATCTATTAGAAAACATAACATTTTGATAATAATTCTTTGCTTCTAGTTGGTTTGTTTTTTGCAAAGAATTGGAGGTAAACACACATTTCAACGATCTTGTCAATTTCCGCACCATTCAAGCTGATTGCGTTCTTTATTTTCGGTGAATGTGTTAATGAAGCTTTAGTTTGTTGTGTATGTTGTGTGTTGGGTCAAGTGTTTAGCGTAAAATTATAATTATTACATTTTGATGTTTTATTTTTAATTTATATTATATTTTATCTTATTCATGCTTAGTAGGCTTACTATAAATACAAAACAAGCGATGTTAGTAATCGCTAATCAAGATCTACAAAATTGTATTTTAGTACATAAATAGTCTACATGTTTCAATACATAGTAGCTAGTTTAAGTTGCGGCACAAGGGAGAGCGAATAATTTTACAGTTTTTATAGCATTACATTTTGTTGACCAAAAATAAATCAAATATTCCTCCAGTAGCAACATAGAGTTTAGTTTTCTGCACATGCTAATATCAACAGATCTTGAATATCTGTCAGGGGTGTCCTGGAATTTTGTCAAAACTTTTTCTCTTTATTTAAAAAGTTTGTCACCAAATGCCGCTATGCTAATGACAGATATTCAAGAACTGCTTGGATTAAATTTTTGGTACATCAAAGTTTGGTAAACCTTGGTAAGGCTGTACCAAACCAAGTTAAACAAATTAAGTATGGTAAGATAAAGTTAAATGATGGTAGATAAGCTGAGAATGACTAGATAAAGTAAAGGTAAGTAATGATGTGTTAAGTAAATTAAAGTTACAATAAATTAATATGTGTTAGGTTAGTAAAGTAAGCTTATATGAGATCATTTATTGTTTGGATAGGTAGTATTACGAGGCTGAGAAAAAGGCCAAAAGGTGGCCGCCATTTTGAAGCAAAATAATAGACGTACATTTGAATAATGCCGCATGTCACCGTTGTATCCATCCGAAATTTCAACACAATCAGTGTTGTAGTTTTTGCGTTAAAGAGTAAAAGACAAATACCAACTCATTTTTATATATAGGACTCGCTTTGCTCGTTGGGGGCTCCACCCCCAAGCCCCCAGTGATTTCACCAGATCCGTAGCTGCTGGTGTAACCGGTTTTTTTAAAGGTCTTACCGTTTAGCCACAAGAGACCTTCAAAAAAAAGTTACTCCGCCATTATGATTTTCTTTTCGGGGGTTAAAAATTAAATTGTTTAACTTTTTGGAATTTTCCCGTCGGTTCCAGGGTAGAAGATATAAGTTTGCCAAATTTCAAGTTTCTAGTTCATCTTAGAGTGGGTAAACGTTAATGTCGGTGAGTGATTGATTCAGCCATCTGGCTTTATAGTAGTATAATATAATGTACCGCGACGCAACCAACAAATCCCACCAGCGTGTTCGAGACATTATTCTAAATTAGAACGTTAATGTACTGTTGAATCCCACCACCTCCCCACGGCATGCTCCTACTGTCTGTCAGCAAGCTCGTTTATCAGGATATGTTATCCTTCCCTTTTGACTAATTAATAAAGATAATAAGATATAATCTTGTTTTAATCTATTGTATTAAATCCTCCCACAGGCCAACACTGTCAAATAAAGTTGGTGTTATTGGCTCGTAGTAAAAGAGAAAGGGAATTATGTACCAATGTGTGGGATGTGAGCCTCAACTTTCGTCGCTTCTGTGTGTCAATGTAACCACGTGACCACTCTCTTATTTAAGGTTGCAATTTTCATACGTTAATTTTTGGAAATTTTACATTTTGTGTTTACATTTTTCTTGTTTTTTATGTATGTATATATTGTGATTGTGCTTTATATAGCATATATAAAATGTGTATGTTTATATGTAGCATATTTTGAGGTTCTAGCAGCTGCCTAAATATAATTAAAATGGTTAGTTCGAATTTTGAATACTTAGAATTTTTTTTAGATATTTCTTGAATTTTGAATTAAAAAAGTTATACCGCAGTTTAAATGTTAAAATATAATATTTTTCTAATAAAATGACAACCAAACAAACTGAAGTAAGACTTGTGTTCTCACTCAATATAAAGATAGTCCTTCAAACGTGGGCCACACAATATTTAACTGGAGAGACAGTTGTATTGATAACATTTCTAGAAGTTTTGTCGCGTTAATGACTTTGTCAAATCAGCCCGTTTTAATGATTAATGACTCGACTCACACTGATGTTAGCATGGACAAAGACATCACTCCCGTCTTGTCTGGTTGAGAGACCGATGCTCAAGTCTCGGCTGTGTGTTCACAAGCTGATTCTACCCTAAATAGTTTCCTAATACATGCTTCGGTGGTTCACTGCTTCAAGGCGGCTGTTTTCAACCTTTCAACTCACGGCCCAGTCACCAAGGTGGTAGAACTGTCAAGGCACACCATCACTTTATAAGGAGAGATTTTATCATTAAAAATAACGAGTATAAAGATTGTGCTTATGGCCCGTCTACAACCAAATTCATCCGCTTGTCAAACTCGCAATTCCGCATTGACAAGCGTACTCGCATTTAGGCTTCTCTTAATACAAAATAGACTGTTTATAATGAAAAGTCGTAAGACGTAATTTCAAACAAGAGGAATTAATAAGAGTTACCACTCAATAACATAATAATTACAACAGACTGTGCCAATTTATAAGATCGATAGTCCACTCAAACAAATAAACAAACAAGTAGACAGTTTTGTTAAATTGCAAATTTGCTGATCATTATATTATTATTTATTATATAAACAGCCCACACTTTTTTTTTAAATAACTTAAACGTCTGTTAGTTAAATCAACAGTTACTTGGGAATCTGTTGTTTCTGATAAAGTATTTCATCTGCACCATCTTTTAAACTAAATATAAATAACAACGTTAAAACTAAACTAATCAATAATAATTTTCTAGGGCATAAGCATCCAACCGGTAAAATAATTTTAAAAACTAAAGTGCCACACAAAATAAAGTTTAAAAAGGCAAAGAGCAGACATACACAACCATAGACTGTGACTACATAATTAATATAGATAAATAAACATTATAACCTATCAAATTATTGTTTTTAATAGTTAATTTTAAAATCTAAAGTTATATATATATATGATATAATAATATTGTCAAGTAATGTTTTCCTAGATTATTTAACTATTCTTTTTTTCTCTGATACAGTGGTCTGACCATAATTGTATTTGATTGGCTGAAAGCAAAAGAACGTAAATACGCAATCGCAAGAGATGGCCAGTGTCCGTCTTCTTCCGACGATTCCGAGATGTGTGTTTGCGTGTGCTATTGTCGACAGACAAAATTACGTTATTGCGTGTCCGACAAGAGGATGCGTTTGGTTGAAGACGAGCCATTAATAGTTCAATAGCTTAGATGTTAATATTTGCGTTATTTAAAAAAATATTTATAGTGAGTCTGCCAACCCTTCGTGGCACATGGGTTGAAAAACACTTGTTTAGGGAGTCACTTTCGCAATAAACCAGACTGCCGATGATGGAGAGATTGGGGTTCGATTCCTGGTCGGGTGTATTGAGGGTGGTTTGCACAAAATAGCTTTCCCCTCTCCCTCCACGCAAATTCGGGTACACTTCCTATAAAAAGAACTGTCCTAGTTCCTAAAACAACCATCGTAATTAGTACATAAGCGTGTAACCTGAACGGGTAGTAAGATGCAAGACTAAAAAACAACTACAGGTGAGACTAATGAAACTATTTCCTCCATAATACGGTGGAATGTTACCAATGTTGACCGCGGTTTATGTTTGTATTTTCTAGAATATTCTCCAGTAGTTTTCACAGTATACCTGAGTTACTCACCATCCAGGGCGAGAAAGGTTCAACGATTCAAAACAACAACACAATAGTTATATTTGTAATTATGTACAAAATTTAGATCTACAATTAAAGTTATATTTTATATATTTTGATGAAAGTTTTATTAATAGTTTTCTTTGACAATGTTTAAGCTTATGTAGGCTAACTACACTTCAGGTTAAATCTAAGAAACAATATAAAAACTGAGAGTGAAAGTTGTTCTACTTCATCAAACAGGAAATAACCAATCATTCTTAAAAATTTGATCGATTGAATTTTTACTTATATTTTTTTACGTTAAACGCGTCCAAGTTATCCGTATATTTAAACCGATTAGGATATTGAAGAGGAAGGTATAATTTAGTGAAAATGTACCACATTTGCGTTAACAGGTCATGCGTCAGTAGACCTTAAATAATAATAATACCTGCATTTACGGTTTGTATATCATATTTCTTAACTTCATAGAAGCTTAAATGGATTTATTTTCCAAATACTTAACTGCATTTATCTTTATAGTTGGTTGCTTCACAATACCTATCCTCACCAGTCCTAACTTCACTGGACCTAATAATCTGTCCCGTGGTGTAGAGGTCAGTGCACCTGGATACGAGTCTAGGGGTCCCGGGTTTAATTTCCGGCTGGTACTTTGGGTATTTTTCATGAAGAAGGAACTACCCCAACGGTCACATGGTTTGGTTAGTTAGGCTCAAATAGGTTTAAGTGTTTCCACTGGTTCCACACCCTCATACTCACTATCACCCTCATACTCACTATCACCCTCATACTCACTATCACCCTCATACTCACTATCACCCTCATACTCACTATCACCCTCATACTCACTATCACCCTCATACTCACTATCACCCTCATACTCACTATCACCCTCATACTCACTATCACCCTCATACTCACTATCACCCTCATACTCACTATCACCCTCATACTCACTATCACCCTCATACTCACTATCACCCTCATACTCACTATCACCCTCATACTCACTATCACCCTCATACTCACTATCACCCTCATACTCACTATCACCCTCATACTCACTATCACCCTCATACTCACTATCACCCTCATACTCACTATCACCCTCATACTCACTATCACCCTCATACTCACTATCACCCTCATACTCACTATCACCCTCATACTCACTATCACCCTCATACTCACTATCACCCTCATACTCACTATCACCCTCATACTCACTATCACCCTCATACTCACTATCACCCTCATACTCACTATCACCCTCATACTCACTATCACCCTCATACTCACTATCACCCTCATACTCACTATCACCCTCATACTCACTATCACCCTCATACTCACTATCACCATCATACTCTCTATCACCCTCATACTCACTATCACCCTCATACTCACTATCGCCCTCATACTCACTATCGCCCTCATACTCACTATCGCCCTCATACTCACTATCGCCCTCATACTCACTATCGCCCTCATACTCACTATCGCCCTCATACTCACTATCGTCCTCATACTCACTATCGTCCTCATACTCACTATCACCATCATACTCACTATCACCATCACCTCATCTTATCGGTACATGGAAATAGCCTTTCTGGAAAGGATGCACGATTAGTACATTCAGGCATCCCCTGAGCAACGGTAAATTAGTACTGGATAGTATTTACCCAAAATGGGCTAAGATTGTTGTAGCCCAGAGGATCAATATAATACACTGGACCTAATTAGATAAGACCTAAAGTCGTAGCTTCTTAACTGTAAGCCTTGATAAATTAGCTCCTGGGAATGTCATTCCATGGCGAGGACAGACGAGACTAGCGCCTTAATTCGTGTGTGGGTACGGTATTTACTATCAAGCTCTTGTGTCAGTGTCTCGGTTGTTATCAACTTTATTTAACTGAGCTAAGTGTTCAGGATGAAGAGAGTGGTTGTAGCCATTGTATCGAACTGTGACCTCTCAGCCAGGATACGCCCACCCCTTCCCCAACACCGGAAGATTGTAGCCTTGAATGAGGATGCAGTTGAACTTAGCCGACGATAACTCATAAGCCAATCGATCAGGAGTTATTCCTGGCAGCTTCTGTGTAAGACATTGCCGCTCTTATTGAGGAAACTCTAGACCAGATAACATCTAGAGATGTGCTTCAATGGCAGAATGGTCTAACACGCAACTTTCGCAGCAGACAGACTGGCAAAGAAGGGAAGATCGAGGTTCGAACCTCGGTTGAGTGTACTGATGATGGTGTTTCCAAAATGGTGTTCCACTCTCCCTCCAGGCTAATGTGGCTACACTTTCTATAAATATAGCCCTCCTCATCCTTCAAACCATTAGAGTAGTTAGTACATAGGCGTATAACCCAAACAGGTACTAAGAAGAGTGTTAAGAAGCCTCTAAAGTCTTAGTACGCTACTATTTAAAATACTACACTGACAAATATTTGTAGCAAACATCGGCTCGACTATAATACACAGATACAACTATATTTGTGTCGCGTCTTACTACCCGTCTTGGCCATCTGCATCTAACTACACTAATAGGATAGGAACGTGTAGAGTAGAGTTAATAGTAAGTGCACCCGCATCTGTGTAAACAAATATTGGGATATTTTTTAAGGAAATAAAATCCTCTGTGCACCTGACCAGGATTCGATCCTTGACCTCCCCATCACTAGCAAACCAAATGCCTACCGGAATAATCTGAGCCAGGGTGGTACAACGATATTAATCCCAAAGTCAATTCTGATCATCAGTTAGCACCACGGGCCAAACATGTTTTTAGTAATTCCATCAACTTATTACAGGCCTACATATAGTAATTAATAAACCATTATTTCAATACTTGTGTATTTATTGTATTTTTGGTTGATATAATCTTCAAAATTTGAATGCCAAATTAAACGTTTATTTACTCCCAAACCTGTGTTATGAAATACGCACGCACACAGAATTTTACAAACATCTAAATATTTAAACACATTTGTATTAATCAAATAACCCGCAAATGCAGGTTCACTTCCTTTAAATTCAACCTTCCTTAACCCTAATACATTTCAGTAATTAGTATATAGGCGTATAACCCGAACTGGTAGTAAGTCGCAGGGCTAAAATAAATAATTAGAATTGCTTATAAAATTGAATCACAATGTTTTAAATAAATATTTCATTTGAATAATTAACCGTTTCACATCTTCCATCGGGGGTTTCCCTTTAATTTTCCTACAGGATACTGTGAGGGCCACATTTTCAGTGATCACGGGTCCCGGAACCACCAACTGCCCCTGTACCATCAACTGCCCCTCTACCACCAACTGCCCCTCTACCACCAACTGCCCCTGAACCACCAACTGCCCCTCTAAAACCAACTGCCCCTCTACCACCAACTGCCCCTCTACAACCAACTGCCCCTCTACCACCAACTGCCCCTCTACCATCAACTGCCCCTGAATCACCAACTGTCCCTGTACCACCAACTGCCCCTGTACCACCAACTGCCCCTGTACCACCAACTGTCCCTGTACCACCAACTGCCCCTGTACCACCAACTGCCCCTGTACCACCAACTGCCCCTGTACCACCAACTGCCCCTGTACCACCAACTGTCCCTGTACCACCAACTGCCCCTGTACCACCAACTGCCCCTGTACCACCAACTGCCCCTGTACCACCAACTGCCCCTGTACCACCAACTGTCCCTGTACCACCAACTGCCCCTGTACCACCAACTGCCCCTGTACCACCAACTGCCCCTGTACCACCAACTGCCCCTGTACCACCAACTGTCCCTGTACCACCAACTGCCCCTGTACCACCAACTGCCCCTGTACCACCAACTGCCCCTGTACCACCAACTGCCCCTGTACCACCAACTGTCCCTGTACCACCAACTGCCCCTGTACCACCAACTGCCCCTGTACCACCAACTGCCCCTGTACCACCAACTGCCCCTGTACCACCAACTGTCCCTGTACCACCAACTGCCCCTGTACCACCAACTGCCCCTGTACCACCAACTGCCCCTGTACCACCAACTGCCCCTGTACCACCAACTGTCCCTGTACCACCAACTGCCCCTGTACCACCAACTGCCCCTGTACCACCAACTGCCCCTGTACCACCAACTGCCCCTGTACCACCAACTGTCCCTGTACCACCAACTGCCCCTGTACCACCAACTGCCCCTGTACCACCAACTGTCCCTGTACCACCAACTGCCCCTGTACCACCAACTGCCCCTGTACCACCAACTGCCCCTGTACCACCAACTGTCCCTGTACCACCAACTGCCCCTGTACCACCAACTGCCCCTGTACCACCAACTGCCCCTGTACCACCAACTGCCCCTGTACCACCAACTGTCCCTGTACCACCAACTGCCCCTGTACCACCAACTGCCCCTGTACCACCAACTGCCCCTGTACCACCAACTGCCCCTGTACCACCAACTGTCCCTGTACCACCAACTGCCCCTGTACCACCAACTGCCCCTGTACCACCAACTGCCCCTGTACCACCAACTGCCCCTGTACCACCAACTGTCCCTGTACCACCAACTGCCCCTGTACCACCAACTGCCCCTGTACCACCAACTGCCCCTGTACCACCAACTGCCCCTGTACCACCAACTGTCCCTGTACCACCAACTGCCCCTGTACCACCAACTGCCCCTGTACCACCAACTGCCCCTGTACCACCAACTGCCCCTGTACCACCAACTGTCCCTGTACCACCAACTGCCCCTGTACCACCAACTGCCCCTGTACCACCAACTGCCCCTGTACCACCAACTGCCCCTGTACCACCAACTGTCCCTGTACCACCAACTGCCCCTGTACCACCAACTGCCCCTGTACCACCAACTGTCCCTGTACCACCAACTGCCCCTGTACCACCAACTGCCCCTGTACCACCAACTGCCCCTGTACCACCAACTGCCCCTGTACCACCAACTGTCCCTGTACCACCAACTGCCCCTGTACCACCAACTGCCCCTGTACCACCAACTGCCCCTGTACCACCAACTGCCCCTGTACCACCAACTGTCCCTGTACCACCAACTGCCCCTGTACCACCAACTGCCCCTGTACCACCAACTGCCCCTGTACCACCAACTGCCCCTGTACCACCAACTGTCCCTGTACCACCAACTGCCCCTGTACCACCAACTGCCCCTGTACCACCAACTGCCCCTGTACCACCAACTGCCCCTGTACCACCAACTGTCCCTGTACCACCAACTGCCCCTGTACCACCAACTGCCCCTGTACCACCAACTGCCCCTGTACCACCAACTGCCCCTGTACCACCAACTGTCCCTGTACCACCAACTGCCCCTGTACCACCAACTGCCCCTGTACCACCAACTGCCCCTGTACCACCAACTGCCCCTGTACCACCAACTGTCCCTGTACCACCAACTGCCCCTGTACCACCAACTGCCCCTGTACCACCAACTGCCCCTGTACCACCAACTGCCCCTGTACCACCAACTGTCCCTGTACCACCAACTGCCCCTGTACCACCAACTGCCCCTGTACCACCAACTGTCCCTGTACCACCAACTGCCCCTGTACCACCAACTGCCCCTGTACCACCAACTGTCCCTGTACCACCAACTGCCCCTGTACCACCAACTGCCCCTGTACCACCAACTGCCCCTGTACCACCAACTGCCCCTGTACCACCAACTGTCCCTGTACCACCAACTGCCCCTGTACCACCAACTGCCCCTGTACCACCAACTGCCCCTGTACCACCAACTGCCCCTGTACCACCAACTGTCCCTGTACCACCAACTGCCCCTGTACCACCAACTGCCCCTGTACCACCAACTGTCCCTGTACCACCAACTGCCCCTGTACCACCAACTGCCCCTGTACCACCAACTGTCCCTGTACCACCAACTGCCCCTGTACCACCAACTGCCCCTGTACCACCAACTGTCCCTGTACCACCAACTGCCCCTGTACCACCAACTGCCCCTGTACCACCAACTGTCCCTGTACCACCAACTGCCCCTGTACCACCAACTGCCCCTGTACCACCAACTGTCCCTGTACCACCAACTGCCCCTGTACCACCAACTGCCCCTGTACCACCAACTGTCCCTGTACCATCAACTGCCCCTGTACCACCAACTGCCCCTGTACCACCAACTGCCCCTCTACCACCAACTGCCCCTCTACCACCAACTGCCCCTCTACCATCAACTGCCCCTGTACCACTAACTGCCCCTGTACCACCAACATCCCCTCTACCACCAACTGCCCCTCTACCATCAACTGCCCCTGAATCACCAACTGTTCCTGTACCATCAACTGCCCCTGTACCACCAACTGCCCCTGTACCACCAACTGTTCCTGTACCATCAACTGCCCCTGTACCATCAACTGCCCCTGTACCACCAACTGTTCCTGTACCATCAACTGCCCCTGAACCACCAACTGCCCCTCTACCATCAACTGCCCCTCTACCACCAACTGCCCCTCTACCACCAACTGCCCCTGTACCACCAACTGTCCCTGTACCACCAACTGCCCCTGTACCACCAACTGTTCCTGTACCATCAACTGCCCCTGTACCATCAACTGCCCCTCTACCACCAACTGTCCTTGAACCACCAACTGTCCCTGTACCACCAACTGTCCCTGAACCACTAACTGCCCCTGAACCACCAACTGTCCCTGTACCATCATTTCTGAAATATTATTGTATCAATTGCTTATAATATTTGTCATGATTATTATGAAAAAATAAAAAGAAGTGTCTTTTTAATAACTCGTCATTATTTAATGTATTGAATTCTAAGAAAAAAACTCAATAGAATATTATACAATAAAATGTAAATGGAGATTTGTATAAGGCCTACAACGATTTTGAAGGAAATCCGTTTTAAATTTTTTTTACCAAAATTCAACTATATCGTAGATTTCTGGTAGTAAAATATTCCTTTCATAAAGGACTTTCTGCCAAAATCTTTGTATAACTAAATATATATTATATGATATTGATGGAAAATATATTATAAAACATTACATAGACTCGTATAATAATATTGAATATAGTAACAATAGTATTATAATACTAAATTAAATATTCAATTTGTTTCAAAATAGTTGAAAATGTTGAGATTAATTAGTTATATTTAAAAAAATACATTTAATTAAATTTAAAAGTTTTACATTTTGTTTTCAAGTATACCAAAATAAGATCATATTTATTTAAATCAAATAATTAGGATTGAAAAAAAAATTCTTCAGGCTTTAAGGACAAAATATTATGAATTTTAACAATGGTTGAAATTATGACAATGATACTTGACAAAAGTTAAATAATTGAAGATATAAATTTGTTAATATCATTATGTAGAAAAATAGCTTTGATGGTGGTAGTTCAGTTTTTGTAGAATATTTCAGATCAATAGATATTCTTGGATATCTTTAAATAGAGAGGGATACATCTAAGATAAGAATAGAAACATTTCACCCATTGAGTTGATATTCTGAAGATAGCATCCTGTAGAAATTAAATCAAAAATGAAATTCTTCATAATAGAGTAAATATTTGATAATTCTCCTCACAAACATAGCCAGTCCTATTTGGGATCCAGGGATAAGTGTTGACACATTCACTTTCAACTTTAACACCATTTTAGTAATATTATTGCTGTGGAGAAATTCATCATGACATCTTTAAAACGATGCCATAAATAAGAGAACCTCGATAAAAGTCCGAAATGGGCCAGGTAATTTCCAGTGGGGACAATTTAACAAACGTTCCATACTGGAGTTGAAGAGGTGAGCTCTTACCAAAATAATAGGCTACCACTTTTGAAACTGTAGATTTAAACTGATGATATTAAAATGTAGATGTGAGAAATAATTGGGAGGTGAAAACCGTATGAAAATATTTTAGAAACGATAGAAAATATAAACTCTTCTTTTATATTGACAGATATAACAATTTCAAAGTTCGCTGTGTTTTTTTTAAATGTCAACAAACCCCCTCACTCTTGTCACGCCGGTCGTGATTTACTACTAGGGGCGTCAGCTTGAACACAAGCACAATGGCCCCCGTACGTGACTGTGTATAAAATACGACGAATATTGAAAGAATTAATTAACTCGCTATGATAAGTGTCCAATATATTACCTCCCACTGTTTATTTATATATTTCGAAGTCTTATTTTCTTAGAACGTTCAGATACCGTGTTTGTTTCTATAAAATAAATGTTATGAAACACGGCCTACTTGGCGAACTTTCCAAGCTCCATTGCTCGTATCTGAGTAATGTTTACATTAAAAACCGTAGAAAGCTATTAAATGACCAGGGGTAAGGTATGGTATGTCACAATATAAATATTATAATGGGTTATGTTCGCATCGTCACGTTTGATACGCGAAACACACGTCAATTAATGCTACTGCCCAATTTGAATGAAATAACTAATAAGTTTTAGAGAGTAGACGCGTAGTAAAATCAACGACCAAAACAAGTATGCAATCCGTTTTCGGAAATAGTTTTTTAAAAATTACACCTTAGCTTTATTTCTATTAGGTAGCCAACACTTAATTGGAGTTTTTATTTAAGTAGGAAATATCAACTTAGTCTTACACAAGTGCATCTGATGTACTTTTCAAGTGGGTTCTAAGAAAATCATGTCTTGATTTGTGCATAAATTAAGTGCTGTAGGTTAGTGTGGTGAAGAGAAAGCCCCAGGTTGTAAAAGTGCATTTTTTGAATATGAATCATTAAAATAAGCTTATATATACACATACCACAAAATCAATAGCGAATGGTGCATATTGTACACTTCACAGCACTAGCGTACACAAGATAGAGAAGTAGGGGGGTAGGGGGCTAAAAGGGGAATTATATACACCTAGAAACTTTTTGGAAGGATTTTTTTAATCGGTATTTGTTAACTTAATCATTTATATTTTTACTATTATAAACGTGATAATCTACCAAAATAATAAATAAATAGGCCTAAACTAAAGCTGGCTTAACCGTCACAAAAATCACCGATCATTAATGATAGATAAATGTCTGGCCACTGAGCATCTTCTCAATGGAACCACGTGTGAAACTGGGAGAGTTGGAACCTGCCACAATCCTCAGGACTTAGGGTACATCCTAGACTAGTAGAACATCAATTAGGACTACTAGGAAGGATCAACACAAGGATGTGTGACACTTCCTAGACTACTAGAACATCAATTAGGACTACTAGGGAGGATCAACACCAGGATGTGTGGCACTTCCTAGACTACTAGAACATCAATTAGGACTACTAGGGAGGATCAATACAAGGATGTGTGGCACGTCCTAGACTACTAGAACATCAATTAGGACTACTAGGGAGGATCAATACAAGGATGTGTGGTACTTGATATTTTCTTTGCTCAGTGTTTAACTTGTCATAAGCCCTCCCCCATTATATTTTCTCTTCGAAACTGCGTAGATCTCGGGTTATTCCCAAACTACGTCAGGGGGGCTAGAGCCCCCTCAAGCCCACCCATGGGTGCGCTACAGGTGCACAATACTTAATAATAATAAAAACACATTCATAATGAAGCGTTGCTATTAAAATCTTAATAAAAACGATTGTTTTTTTATTTCTATAAGTTGGTTTAACCTCTTTGCGTTAGCAGTTAAGGTCTTTAAAAATACCTATTTTATATGTTTACTGGAAAAACAAATTAACTATATTGTATATTTTGAAACATGGAATTAATTTATTTTAAATGGTGTGTGTATTTTTAAATTAAAATTGATATTTATGTGGTTCTAATATTATAGTTATGAATACTTTGATTACAGGATCAAAACTCTATTATTTCTCATTTAATTTTAATGATATTTACAATTGTAGTTATGGACTCAGAAACAAACAAACTGACATTTATTATTAGTAATAACTCATATTCATTAAAAAGTGAACAAGTTTTTTTATCTTTTGGTGGAAAGCGAATTGTATTTTGAAAATAAGTTCCGTTTCATTAGTTTTCTTTCTTACATATTAAAAGAAAGTATTGTAATCGTAACACTTTTCGACCTCGAGATTATAATTAATATTTACGTTTTATTTCCCCCAAACCAACAAGAGTGGATTTTACAATTCTGTCTGTATGTTTGTCTGTCTGTATGTTTGTCTGTCTGTTTGTCTGTTTGTATGTTTGTCTGACTGTATGTTTGTCTGACTGTATGTTTGTTTGACTGCATGTTTGTCTGACTGTATGTTTGTCTGACTGCATGTTTGTCTGACTGTATGTTTGTCTGACTGTATGTTTGTCTGACTATGTTTGTCTGACTGTATGTTTGTCCCTAGGTTACGTTCAAACTTGATGTTTTATATTATAGGGCTATGTTATGTGAAGTTTTTGATTTTGACAATAGTCATTAAATAAAGTGTAGCTTACTGATTTGGAATTTTTGGAAATATCAAATTTTTCTAAGACGGTTCTAACTATTTTGTTTAAAATTAGTATCCAGGAAGTGTTTGTCCCAACAAATAACACTGAATATATATTTTCCGGTGAAATATTAGTTTTCTGATGAGTTAATTTGAAAAATCTATTTTATTTTTTTTGAAAAAAATCTTTAATGAGGTATATAAGATTAAGATAATTTACTATCATTATCCATATTATACTTTTTTTTTTTAGTAGTTTAATGAAATCTTATTTTTGAAAATTTTGTTCCAGCTGTAAAACGCTCTATATAAGAAAGTTTGTTTGATTGTACTGTTCCATTTATTTTAAAATAAATTAATAAGCATTTAAAACCTAACTCATGAAAAATTCAATACTAGACTTAAAGTTGAGTTAATGGTAGCCTAATTGTGTAAAACAATATTGTTAGAAATGAAAGGAAAATGTAAAAGAATAATATTAGTTTAGAATATTCACTATAGATTGTCTAAGAAAAAGCATTTACCGTTAGTGTAGGCAGAGACAAGTGAGGAGAAAGAGGGTGGTAGCCAGGGCGGCCGCCCCGGGCGCCAAGTTGGAAGGAGGCGCCATCGACAAGTAGATTTTCTTTATAAATGTAAAAATGTGAAATTAATTTAAACGCATGGTTAAAAGGATGTATAGAATTTAAACATAATTATATTTTAAGGATAAAAAGGTGACCAGGTGAAGCCCCAACTAAAGGAAAGCTCCAAATATTCGGACTGATTGGGTTTGGGTGAAAGTACATTTGACTATGATTATGAAATATTACGAGGCGTGGCGCGGCCAGTGTGGACGACGAATGCTGTGACCTTCACTCTTTCCTCAATCATTCGTAACCAATTAATTATAATTCAAAAGTACTCTTCATTCAATATATTTACAATATTGTTTCTTTCTTCTACATTCCCTATTGAAACCAATATAATCACGTGGAAGAAGAATGGAAAATTATTTTGGAAAAACCACCCTCAGTTCACCTGACCAAGATTTGAACCTCGAGCTCCCCGTCATCGAAAGTCTAATATAATGCGAGAGTAACGCCTGAGACTAAGTGGCCACCGAAGCGGGTAGGTTACCTGTTGATTGCGCTAGTGTGGCGAGGATAAGACAAAGTTTAGATTAATTTTATCAATATGTTTAGTACGTGGAGGAAAATTGAGAGAATATTAAGGTTAAAACAGCCTCATTACACCCGGTTGGGATTTAAACCCAGACTGGTCCGTTGCCGGCAAACCATACTAGATGACTACCAATGCGGGTACCAATTATTTAAACTTAAAATGTTGGGGCAATTTGATGATTCTTTTAAAAAACTATGCATTAGATTGTAATAAAAACCTTGCCAAACTAAACTAACCACCAATATTAGTATGAGCTTTAATATTCGCGTAGGAGGCAACAGGAATGTGTATGTAATATATATAGAAAGTTAGTCTCCCTATCGATGTTTGTAATCCTGGATACGCCACTGAAGGAAGTCCTGTGTCCTGTCCGTCTAGCCGTACCCATGTAGTGATACTGTTCCTGCCAGCTTCCATTAGGTGTAACATTTTATTGTTAATTAGGTAGTTCGCTGACTAAAATGTTGGCAATAATGTTGTCCTGCACTTACTGTGACATTGGCGCCTAGGTCAAACAGTCAACCCTCCCGGAGCAGGTCGGGTTTTATTATATACCTGTTGTAGATATAATACAATACCTTTATAGTAAAAATACTGCTATTATTATTGTTACTTGCAATCATTGGCTCGTATATAATTTGCTAATTGTATTAATTAGTAACAAATTGTTAAAAAAATGATATAAAATATTACTCATAGTTTAATATATTTTATCAAAAAATAGCTTACATAGGTAATCTTACTCAATAGACCTGTGATCTGTTTAGGTGGCCACATGGTCTAAGGCGTTACCCTCGCAATAGACTGGATTGCCAATGACGGGGAGATCGAGGTACGAATCTCGGTCGGGTGTATTGAGGGTGGTTTTTACAAAAATAGTTTTCCACTCTTTCTCCATGCAAATGCGGGTAAACTTCTTATAAATTAAATTATCCTCATACCTAACCCATTAGTGTAATTAGTACTAGGCATATAACCCGAGTAGGTAGTAGGACGCGGCGCTAAAATACCCATTTAACTGTAAAAGTCCTGACGGACAAGTGGTAATAAATAATAAATATAGTAAACATCACGACACAACCGTTCCTACTATATCATATAAGATGTCATGGTTTTAATAAAGTTTTGAAAATAGGTTATTAGTAAAATAGACCTTCGTGAATTTTATCTACAAAAAACAAGCAACACTCCAGAGACACCCATTTTAACAAAATTGTTATAAAGCCACTGTGAGTTTTTTTGTTTTGTTTTTTCAAAATTAAGTCATAATTGGACCAAACTAAATTTTATAGTCAGAGTTGGACTCGGTATATTTCCTAAAGGTAACAACCATATAACATCTAGGCCTAAATATCAAGTTTGAACTGTTTCAGCTGTAGCCCTAGGCAAACAGACATACTTGAGCCACCCCTTTTTTTAGTTCTAGATAAAATGAAACTATAAAATATAACATAATTTCTAAGTCAGAAATGTCCACGATTACAAAACTTCATCTATATGAGAAAGTAAAAGTTCTAACAGTGTTTGCAACATTGGCAAGTTCAAAGTGAAAGTTCTAACAGTGTTTGCAACATTGGCAAGTATCAAAGTAAAAGAACCGCATCCAATAATAACATATTTCGATTTTATTTCCTGGTTAATACAATATGAGATCGAGTTCCAAATGTATTCTATTCTATTGTGAACCAGCTACAAGTTGTAACCATCCGCTCAAAAGGAGAGCCGATCCTACCTTCATCTTCCTTGCTGGTGATCTCTCGCTCATCCCTTGGGTCGACATGGTTCCCCGAGGTAAGGGTTGGAGTCCCCGTACTACTCATCTTGACCACTTTAAACACGTCACGAATGGACAACAAAAGGACCTACTCCCGACTAAATCTAAAAGGAAATGCACTATCCTAAATCTATCGCTTGGTAAAACTCACAATAAGATCCCTTTCTGTCACAAAATAAGCTTTTAATCCCCCAAGTTATCTAATCAACTCGTGAAGACTTTCGACGATATATTTGTGTCATTTATTTTGTAATGTTCCATTAACAGATAATTATTAGTTAATGGGTTCATGTACAACTTTTTTAAAGCCAATTTGTTTTTTACGGTTAATAAATTAGCAGGGATATCCATGTTTGGTCATGGCTAGATCTGTCACATTACACTATCTAATCTATTATTGTTCACTAATGGGCATTCTTTCATGTAATAAGAGGCCACTTGAACAATAACTTCAAAATGTTCAAAGATTATTTCAACAGTTACCTAATCAAACATCATAGCTGTGTAATATGTAAACACCTTTTTAAAATAAGATAGACACAAAATAAACACTCATTGCTACCTCACTTGCGAACAATAAGGAACGGTTGCACAAATATCATATTTATTCTTCAATCCCCGGATTGCCAATCAGCTTGATCAGAGATCAAGAACAATTTGGGCTGGAACAGAGTTAATTAGGGATAAAAATCTGGGATCACCTGAAAATAGATTCAATCAAATATAACAAACATGGCAACACTGTAAAAAAAGCACCGTATTTCGAAAATCTGAATAAATTACCTAAATTTATTCATAAGGTTGGGTATGATGTATACATTTTCTGTCTCTAGTGTCCTAGGCTGCCTGATATTAATACATACATTTTCAATCAATTATTACTTTAAGAAAAGCCTCTTTTCACTTTTTTCTTTTTTATATTATTTCTTTTTATATCAGCACGTCTTACTACCTGTTCAGGTTAGATGCCTTTATGGTAATTATTCTAATAAGGTAGGAATGAGGAAGAGGTAATTTACCAGCATTTGCGTGGAAAGAGAAAGGATGACAATTGTAAAAACCAACCTCAGTAGACCCGACTGGGATTCGAACCCCAATCTAACCGTCTAGCACGAGAGTGACGATTTAAACCATTCGGCCACTGAAGCGGATAGGTATTTGTTAAATTTGGAAGAAGGTACAGGAAAAGTGGATAAAAACATAAAAGGGAAGGAATACGATATGACTTTTACAATAAAAAGAAGAACACAGTTCACACTTTACATTGCTGCCACTGGACAAAGAGGTAACGGCTACCTCATGAAGAAAATCAATCGTTACCGCCCAATCCCCCGGCCTAGGTTTCATTCTATCTTAACTCATCAGGAGGGAGTGTGAAACACGCAACGCAACTTCCTAAAAGAGGAAACCAAGAAAACACAAAAGGGAGAAAAATGAAATAGGTAGAAAAATGATAGGACACATGTATAGGAGCATGTGGTTTTTGGCCAATTTAAGAAAAATGTGTTGAACCATTTTGTAATAATATTAATAAAATATATACACAGTGCAATGTAATCAGCTTTAACCTCACCTCAGATTTTATTTCTCTCTGATTAAAGCAAAGTTAATTTCTTCCTGTATCTCAACTATTCTCTAAGCCGTCATTGCATAGTTGAGACAATTCATCTTAATATGCCAAAGAGGACAATACTATCAGATATCTATAAAACACACACTTGACCGTTATTAATTACTTAAATAAGGATGCAAGTCAAGCAAAAATTAATTCAGTTATCAAAAACCCGCTTCAGTGGCCGCACGGTCTAATGCGCTACTCTCGCAATAGACTAGACAGCCGATGACGGGGAGATCCAGCTTCGAATCTCGGTCGGGTGTGCTGAGGGTGGTTTTTTCAACATGGTTTTCCAATCTCCCTGCACAGGAAAATGCGGTTACACTTCCTCTAAATATAGCCTCCCCAATCCCTACAACCATTAGCGTAATTAGTACATAAGCGTATAACCCGAACGGGTAGCAAGACGCGATGCTAAAAGACAGGCGGTAAATATAATAAGGGGAAGAATACTCTTAATTTTGAAACCTTATAAAAGGTTAATGCTTTGGTATAGTAAAAGATAAGATTAATATTAATTACTTAAAATATGCGTGCGTGTTTATCTATTGGTAGATAAGACCGACAGAGTAAACAGAGCAGGTGTGTGAACCACAAGTTTTCAGTCGGCAAGCTTATATTTCAACAAGTAGGCCTACAAGTCAATATTCCACTTCAAGTACAATACACTCCACTTGGTTGGTGGACGAACACAAGATAGATTTAACCAATGCAGCCTAAACGTAGCATAGCTACAGTAGCCCTGTGGCTTCTTTGTTGCTGACTGACAGTTCACAGCTGACTTCTGACAGTCAACATTTAGGTATGTACCTAAATGTTGACTGTCAGAAGTGACAGCTGCTAAACACATGTTTTTAGCAGCTCATATGGTTCGGCGCAGGGATACATAATTTGGTCCGGTAGCTTTTCAAAGCCGTCAGCTGTCAGTCAGCGCCAAAGAAGCCATGGGGCTACTGTAGAGATGTGAGACGGAAAATATAACATTTTGGAAAATTTTCCCTATATTTTTCCCGGAAAATTTTCCAAAACAGATAATTTTCAATTATTATTTCTATAAAATAATTTCAACTGATTAAATGGATATTATAATAA
>CABFWB010001967.1:45282-70877 GCA_902151455.1 Timema bartmani
GTCTCTTTGACAGACCACTAAGTAAATATGTCGCCTGTGCAGTGAAGCAGATACCACAGTCTTATAGGAGCCTGCCGTCTCTTTGACAGACCACTAAGTAAATATGTCGCCTGTGCAGTGAAGCAGATACCACAGTCTTATAGGAGCCTGCCGTCTCTTTGACAGACCACTAAGTAAATATGTCGCCTGTGCAGTGAAGCAGATACCACAGTCTTATAGGAGCCTGCGGTCTCTTATATACATGACCTTTTATATTACCGAGTCTTACTACCCATCCAGGTTATAAGCATATGTACTAATTACGTCAATGTGCTGTACATGAAGAAGGGTGAATTTAGAGGATGAGTACCCGCATTTATCAGCTTCAGTGGCCACATGGTCTAATGCGTCACTCTCGCAGTAGATAGACTTGACTGCCAATGACGGGGAGATCGGGGTTCGAATCTTGGTCGAGTATTTTGAGGGTATTTTTTCCTGAATGGTTTTACATTGTCCTTCCAGGCCAATGCGGGTGCACTTCTTATAAATTCATCCTTCCTAGTCCCTAACACATTATCCTAATGTGTATATAGGCGTATAGTCCTGAGAGCGGCCGATAAAATGATTTAGTGTATGAATATATGAACATTGTTTTAGTTACTTTAATTGGGTTATTTTTTATCATATGACATATTTGATTCTGTCGTGTGTGTGTGTTATGAAGACTGTTCGTCGCTCTGTCGGCACAGAACGTTACCCAGGGTACACTATAGGAGGTTGTATACAAGTACCAGTAATGCAGTATGAAGGTGTGGGCCAATGGGGGTCTTAAACCTAACAAACCAAACCCTGGTGACCGTTGGTATATTTCTTTTTTGAGGAAACACGTCCATGTCACCAGCCGGAGATAGAACCCGTGAGCCTAGGTTCGTAGCCAGGTGCACTGACAACTACATCAAGGGGTAGTTAGTAACTTTAATAACTACTAGATACTTTTCTACCTACCGAAATCATGGTGTAGGTAGGTTAGGGAATCCGAGCTTGGCCAAAGCCGCGAATATTACTGGGGCTGTATTCCACTCTGCTGACACAGAGTATCACGGACAGCGGACACTTCCCGGCATTCTCAGGGAAATTCCCCAGGAGCGCCGGGACACCCAACACGAACAGTCATTGTTCGAATAACGAGCTGTATTTTACTGCGTCTGGCGAACAAACTCGACACTTTCTATAGCTCCTTTTTTATTATTAATAAATACGTGTGTACAGTTGGGGTCGAAAATAACTAGGGTTTTCACGTTCGGTGGAGCCAATACAAATCATTACTAGAAGTTGTGTGACTAGTTGCTGAGTCCAAGTATCTAATATCACAGCCGTCGATTCATCATTCACCCATGATAAACTTTATGCCATGTCAGATTCAAACCAAGAACTTCCAGCTCAGTATCAAGACTCGCTACCGAATGAACACAGTAGTCGAATTATCAAACATGTCATTTTCATAAACTAAATAGAATCAGCTTATTCATATTCCATCAAGTACAATAGGCCTACTTGTCACTTAATCCTATTTTCATAAACAACTAACCCGCTTCGGTGATCACATGTTCTAACGCGCTCCTTTCGAAGTAGACTAGGATGCCGATGACAGGGAGATCGAGGTTCGAATCTCGGTCGGGTGTACTGAGGAGGGTTTGTTTTCTATTGTCCCTCCCCACAAATGCAGTCACACTTACTCTATATATAACCTTCCTAATCCCTAAACCAATTAGCGCAATTAGTTAATAAACGTATAATCCGAATGGGCAGTAAGACGCGGTGCTAAAAAAATGCATATCCAACAGAGAAAATAAAGCTATAGCTCTCTAATAACTATCAGGATAATGATGTAAGCGAGTACAACATACAAACGATATATTCTTCGCTAACCCTCTAATCGTTTTTCATCTCCCCCCCCCCAATTCCAATTTTCATGACAATGCACAATTTGCTCGCCGGCCTTGGTAAAAGCTTTTAATAGTAGAGCTATTTTAGTCTAGCAAACTTTCAAACATTTGGTCTTTTCATAAAAATTGTCTGACAAGAAAAAACTTTGCATTGATAGTGTAGATAGGACTAAACAGTAATCATTTGTGGAGATATAATCTATGTAGTTTACAGTGAACAGTAATCATTTCAATCCTGCCACATTAATTTAGAAACCCAATTGACTTAAATTTGTATTTGATGTTTATGATAGTTCTAAAATATATTAATCTAACACTAATCAAATTCGATTTAAACTTTAAGAACTTTTCCCCCCACGTGTGCCTTTTTATAAAATTATTAGAATAAATTTTATGTGAATTTTTTTCCTTTTCCCTAATGATAAAAATAACTTTTCCATTCAAATTTTGAGAGAAAACCAGTGTTTTTTTCTAGAATTAAAATTAGTTTACTAAATTCTAAGAAATATTAACTATACGTAGCCATTAAAAATATCGATTCGAAGTAAACTGATTTTAAAATATTACTAATGAGTCAATACAGCGATGACTGCATATTATCGCGTTAAATTGTATTAAAAACTTTTTACTGCAAGGTTCTATAGAATGAGGCTTCAATCGACTTTCTAGTTAAAGGTTTACTAATTTTTGTGGCGGTGTAGCAGTATGTTTAACTTCTTAACAAATTAGTTAAATCTAGAGATAAAAATTATATCTAGCGGTGTATAATCCTACATAAATCCTGGTTTCCGTGGTGATGTAAACAAATAATGATTGTACAGATGAGACACCGAGCACGTTTATCAAATGATATAGTAGGTGTGAATCCCTATGCTAAAAGTTCACGGGAGTTACAAGACATGATAAAGTTTGGCCATATGTTGATAACTCTTCTTTAAGATGTTCTTAAAGAATTTTGAGGGTGGGGGGGGAATGTTTAAAAATTAGTTTTTCTAATGTAACTCAAAAAGAAAAGCGTCATTTCGTGTAAGAAAGTTGAGAATAATATTACCTACAACTATGTCCCTAATCAATTTCTTGATAAATCTAATAGTTTAAGATAAAATTATATCACAATGTTGGTGTCTCCTCCTACAGCCGACTGCCCCGAACCTCCCTCCCGGTCCCGCTTACATACCCAATGGTTATGACCATGGGCGCACGGAATCTAGAGGGAAGGCTGGGAGGCAGCTGCCATGGGAAGAGAGCCCGGCCGAAGCCAATTCTTTATTCAGTAAAATACATGTGGTATAATCAAAACAAGATAAATCAAATTAGGGTTCCTCTCCATCAGTTTCCTGACTTCATGCGGCCGTGTCCACAGTCTCTTTGGGAGCTTCATCCGCCGCCTCCACCATTGTGGTATTGTCTTCCGTACACCGGTGGAGGGATGATTGGTGGCACAAGCCCCGAAGAGTATATAGATGCTCCGGCGTTTCCCCCTGCTGCTGCAATGGCCGTCGTCCAGAGCTTTGTGAGGGCGATGTATACAACGTTGATTCTTTGTGTCAGAATCTGTTGTGTTCTTCGATAGGTCCGGATATCCTGACGCAATCGCAAGAAGTAGGTCGGCTTGGTGTTTGTTCCGTCCTGTTGCCTCGGCTTTAAGCGCCAACGTCACCATTAGGGCTGAGGCTTCATCGACGTTGGGTCTCTGCTGGGAGAACAGAAGCCCATGCTTCACGCCTTGGGACAATAGTAGCTGCTATCCTTCATGCCGGTTGTTGTTGTTCCTGCGGCTGAACTGGTGGCGCTGATGGCTGATGAACAGGCTGAGGGTCAACTCTTGCCTCTAGTTGTCTAAAGTGTTCCTGGTTCGAGTTCAGCGTTTGTGACATCTCCTGAAGGAGCACCAGCACCTGTTGGGAGTCCTCTCTGGGCATGTCCTCTGTGTTGGACTCGGTGTTGCGTGGGAAATAGACTTGCTCTCTTGGATTGGTGACGGGGCTGAACGATCGGACTCTACTTGGCTTCACTGCTGACTCACCTTCCACTATGAAGCTGGGAGACTGTGGCGGAGTCCTGAATGTCAGATCCTAGGTACTCGGACTTAATCCCAATTCTGACGATTTGGTGATTCTCTGGCCTCCTGCGAGTGGACTGGGCTTAGATTCCGAGGTGGAAGAGCTGAATGGAGCCGAGACCGTCTTTCCAGAACGCAGGTCCGTAATGCTGCCTTCTAAGTCTACGTCAATGAGCGAAGCGTCTGCTCCGCTGATATCGGTAATATTTGTCAAGGTGTCAGCAATTGCAGCTAGATTTTCCCGGTGCTGTTTCTTAGCTGCGATGAGTTTCGAAAGGCAGTCGATGTTCGTTGCTCAAGTCATCAAATGTTGTTGTTGTTGAGGTCTACTCCGACAATCGACTATTGGTCTGATTTGTCTTATAGCTTATCTGTAATTATATATTTAAGGTATATAAATAATTACACAAATAATAGTTTAATTTTATTGCTTAAGATTTTGAAATGAATAAATGTCTGTTATTTAGTTACATTGATGCATACAGTTGAGTTCCTATTTACTAACAGGTGGTTGTAATGGTAATACAAAAAAAACTGTAATATTGTGATGCAATTTTCTCTGAAACCATTAGATTTATCAAGAATATGAGAGGGAACAAAGTTATAGACAATATTATGAGAAATATATTTTACTTGAAAGGTTTTTCTTTAGCACTTTTAATTTTTGAGTTACGTTAGAGAAACCAATATTTAAGCATTTAAAAAAAAATTGCTGCCATTTTGTTTATTTCGAAAGACTACCCCCGCCCCCCCCCCCTCCTCAAAACTCTTTAAGAACATCCTAAAGAAGAGCTGTTAAGATATGGGCAAACTTTATCATGACTTGTAGCTCACACATATGTGTTCACACCTACTAATATAGGAAGATCTACGTTTATAACTGCATATTGAGGATCGTTTCGACCCTATACTTCTTCATTTTGACACCTATCTCACATCACTGTGCACTTGTCTAGCTCGCTTGTTGTCCTGGCTGCGTCATACAATCTTTAGAAATATTGAGCTTCAAGCCCTACAATACCAGCTTTAGTAAAGGTGCTCAAAACTCTTTACTTTGTTTGAGCATCCATCATTGAAGACTATCACGTCATCAAATACACCTATTCTCAATGTATTTAGCATAATAAACACGTTTCAAGGTATTCATGCTCAAATGGTACTATTAAGAGACTAATTCGTATTGTGATTCCCCCCATTTAAGCACTTCCTGAGGAGGCTGAAGTTACACACATACGTACATACTTGATCACCTCCAGAGCAGAAACTGACCAGGAATTGTCATGGCTTCCCTTTGTGCAGCGGTAGGGTTTGACCTGCTCTAGGACTCATCAACATTGAACATGTTGCGGATATTCATCCACCTTGGAAGATAATGTACCACGAAGGGTTATTTGCAGAGCACCTGGGCTGTGAGTGTCACTTATATATCAGTGGAAGTAATAGATGTCACCATCAGTCACTCGACACCTTCTATTTAAATAGTTTACTATCCAACAGTGTTTTGACTTTGTATCTTTTGACTAAACGATGAAGGCAAGTGTCCATCTTTTTTGTACTAGACTAGAACATTCTAACTTTAATATACCAACACGCTCTCCTAGGGGAATGTTTTCAACATCACTGCCCCCATCACCTAGATATCTCACGTAACGTTCTAGAACATTACGATATATAGATCGTTGGAGCTAATCTAGAACTCCGGAGATCTTCTTGCCATCACTGGTTCTGTGTAGTTCGATATTATATTTGGAAAACATAGTCGAATTTTAAAGGTGTCTCAAATAATCCTAGCATGATTATTACCCAGAACAACAAAGCACAAAAAATAATAATTGTGTGCTAACGAGTTTTTTAAAAATCGCTCTTAATAGATATTTCCCAAAGTTGTTGCCCATTATGCTACACATATATTTACGCTATTGGTAAATATTTGAACGCCAAACAAGACGAACGAAATAAAAAACATAAAAACGAGATAATTGTAGTATAATGTTGTTTTGTTTTGTTTTGTTTTGTCACCGAATCCTATTTCCTGGTCGGGCTATACGTTAGCTATGCTAGTAGAATAAATTTGAATGATATATAACTTTAAAGATGCACCCACATTTGCATGGAGGTAGAGTGAGAAATAATTTAGGGAAAACCACCCTCAATAAACCTAGTCGGGATTCAAACATCTATAATCCTGTAATTAGAATTCTAGTCTGTTACGTAGCTACGTACGCATATCAGGGGAGAATAATGCTCTGCGTGACCAAGTGTGACGAACGGGGGAGGGGAGTCAAATAATGCGTGACGTCACATTACAAACCAGCATATCCGGCAGAGTTCTGTGTTAATAAACCCGAGGGAGATCATAGTATTGTATTTTCTGTCATAGTTTAGAGCGAGACGGAGAACAGAGGGGGGCAATTTATCATAGTATTGTATTTTCACTGTATCTTTTGAAGTATCCCATTGCATCAATAATGGAAGCAAAATTTTACTTCATTTGGTTCCATCAAAGTAGTTAGTTTTCCAAATAGTCTGCTAGCAATGCCTTATTTGTTATTATCACTGACCCATCTGGATTTTCCAGATTCCAGTGCAGTGGTCCCAATGGATGGCAAAATATATTAATAATATAAAGTAATTTTGTTTCCTCAATGAAAATAATTGTGCCAAATATATATGTCATACCGAAATACTTCCTCCTTATTAGAAGTTGTACTTTTGATGGTCCTTTTTGGCGTGACTATTTTCAAGTTTTTTTTCTTAATAGAAGCATGAAAATGTTTCCCCCTTTCCAGAAAAAGCTTCTGGAAGTTTATATGAGATTTCTGACCTTTATCTTTTTCTTTTATTGAGTAAGTAGTGACATCTTCAGGTACTGCCACTCCCGTTGATAAATCTACCATATCAGATGAATTGTGGTTGAAATGATTTGTCTATTCAGTACTGAGTAATTCAATCAATGAAGATACATCTTTATTTATCCATACCCATTTGAAATTCAAGAAGCCTGAAGATCAGGATGATAATGTTTCTGTTTGGCAAAAGACATAATATCATTAAGATTTCTCAGATAAGATGCTCTGTATTCTGCATTGACATAGTAGTGTCACGATTTTTTAATCTTTAGTTAACCAATTCCAAGCTAAACTCCAAAATATATGTCTACAAGCTTTATAGATTTTATATTTTCACTAGCTTCATCTAAATGGCCAATTTCACACACAAAAAAAACCTGACTAGAAATATATAATAAGTATAATTAGGTTCAACCTTGACATTTTTCCTGTACATCTAATTTTTAAAAGTCACCCCATTAAATACCAGATATTTTTAGATGATTATCACATTTTTTCCTAACCTTTATGACCGATATCTTATATTATGTAAATTTCCTCAAAAATATTCCCACAAAAAGTTATTGGAAGTTAGGTAAGACTAGGCTATTGTAGTACTGGGCCGCTTTCAATCTCGGATGTCTTAAGGGGGCTGTCCAATTATTCTTAATAGAAGGTGGGCTTTATATGGTACCGTTGGAAAGCTCATAGAGCAAGGAATATTTTATTATAGGGCCACTATTCTCAAAATTTGAGCAAGTCTCGAGTTACAGGTCAAAACATGGGAGAGAAAATTGCAAAAAATATGTTTCCCTAATTTTTTGAGAAAACAAAAAGAGGTATGGGAAAAATAATGAATCCAAAATGTAAGATATAGAAAATATCTTTCATTTAAAAAATCAAAATTGAAGGAGCAGTTAACGAGATATTAAGCTTTGAAAATTTCACTGTGGTCACCATTTTGTATTGTTACCATATTAGATAGCTACGCCTTTCAGATGGCTATCACCTATTTTTGTGTTCCATGGGACCCAACAATCATATCCTAGAAGTTTCACCAATTCTCCCCATTTTTACCCAAATTCCTCTTTTTAGGCCTCTGGCACATGGACTATTTATTAGCTAAGCCACTAGGAGAAGCCCAGGTCTATTTATTTTTTATTTTATGTGAAAACAACGTACAGTATGTTTAACTACCAGATAATTCTATGCAGCAAAAGTGATCATCCTAGTTCCATTATTATAACTAACTAAATGCAGTATGTGTTTTCCTTTATTAGTCAATATACATCCACTCGTCCCAATTTTGCGTTAGATTCTCCAAACCAAAATGGTCATATGAAACTGTGAGAACTGGTAAAAAATTTGTTACAGATCATTTTAAATATATTTTCTAGGAGTTTACACAATCACAATGATAAAACACAATATCTACCTTTCAAAATAATATTTGACATCCAACCATTTTGAAATTTAATATTTATAATCCTTGACAAAATCTTCCTATTAATAACTAAACATCCCATATCTAGATTATGAATTTGTGTAACTCCGTAATAGAGAGTATAGTTACCTACTGAACAATCTTCCTATACCAGGCATCTGAATTTTCTGAAGATTTACAAAACCACATAATATTATATATTTTACCTCAACAAACTGTTGAAATTCTTTTAATCAATGTAAATATCCAAAGTTCCACGTACCCAAAATTCAAAGAACTGCACATATTAAGTCTAAAAATATATTTTTAGTAAAATATTTCAATAAAATTGGTATGCTGTAAATGTATTGCCTTTCATTAATTAGTAATTTATATCAATATTTAATCACCAGTTTTCCATTTAAATAAACCAAAAATGTAGGCCTATAGTAACTTTCAATGGCGCACCAAGGATTATGATTTGGGGAGATGGAGGCTATTTAAATCTGTAATTGAGAGAGTAATTACATATAAAAATACAAAAGTAAATAAAAAATATATTTGAATAGAGTAGAGACTCAAATTATTGAATATACGAGAATGTGGGGCGACACACGCCATTTGCTAACTAAAGAATAAACTAACAGTAACAGATCGCTAACAAATCCACGATTTCAACTAGGTGTATTTAAAAATAAATTATTTCAAAGATCACTTTCCAAAATAATAACATACAGACACTTCAGTGCTTTAATAAAGGTTTTATTATCGTTCTTTCTCTTTATTTTTGTGTTGGGTGGGGGGCTTGTGCCCCACCCCCCCCGTGAGTGCGCCATTGGACTCCCTAAGATTCCATCAAATATTGCTCACCTGTCCTCCATGGTCGTGTATCATCTGACAGACGTCGGCAATCGTTTCTTCGAAAACCCCGTTGGTAGAGGGGTACGTGATCATGACACATGACAGCTGTGGCCCATGTTTTTCTACCTGGTTTAACATTTATTTTCGTTAAAAATTCAATATAATAAATCCTTAAGACATAGTACACATGCTACGCTTCAAACTAAATATAGCTTATAGAAATTTAAACCAAAGCAAATCCTTTAGAATGGGATGTAAGAAAACGCGAGATAACGACAATTTTTTCAGTTTTTATTGTATAAAAAACAACTTTTGACGCAACAAACAAACTATTTATTCAGTACATGCGTTTAGTTTTATTTTATACATATAATTATCTCTACCTTTTTAGTATTTGCCATGGACGTTGTGAGATTTAATAAGAACTTTACTCTTTATTTAAAATGTTTATAATCAAATTCCATCATGCCCATGGCAAATATTAAAGAACTATTGATATTACGATGTGCAAACAAATGGTACGACAATATCGAACCCAATTTCTCAAACAGTGGTTTGCTTCAAACAAAACTTCCAATAATAGGATTTCATTATACTATTCTTAAGTAAAGTTTCCTCAGTAAAACAAACACGTTGTCTTGCTAATCACAATAAACACTCATCCTGGATACATTTTAACACAAATTGATCAAATTTTGTTTTAATCTGATTTTTGTAATTCATCTTCAAATTAGGTTTTATTAGTGAAAGCAAAAAGATTCTATTATGCAACATAAAAAAATATTTTACGGATATCCATTATAAACAAAATATTTAAGGCTATTTTTATAAAAACTTCATATTTTTAAATCAAAAATTTAAAAATATGAAGTTAAATACTTTTCAATTATACTATTTAAAAAATAAACCTACATTATTATTTATCATGTAAAATGGTCCTCAGATATCATATTTGAACAAAATCATTGTAGCTATTTAAAAAAAAAATCAAATATCAGTTAACTAATATAAAATGATTTTTTTAAGAAAAACCAAAATATATAAAATTATATATACATATTGTGAAAAAACTTACCAGAGAATTCTTTTTAACCAAATCATTAGAGCCATTCAGGGGCGTTGCACGAAATATATTTGGGTGGAGGGGGGTGTACCAGGGTTTTTTCCCCAACTCTGAGCATTTCGAGAGAAAAATTCCCAAGTGGTAAAGGAGAGTACAAGGGAGATGGACGATGGTAACAATCAAGCCTTGGACCGAGCTTTTAGGCAAGTGTATTTTTAAATTTATTTGTTGATCCTGGATTTTTCAAGCTACAAGGTTTTTTCAGTGCATAAGGAAATAGCTTGAATTATTATTTATTTCTGTTTAGCTGGGTCTGAGCTAAATATCCAATTGAGCTAAATATATTTATTTAAATTTGAAGCTATATCGTTCATATCGTGTATTTTTGGATTAAAAAATATAACTGACTTTAATACTGTGGTTTCCAACATTTTATAGTTTATGACCACAACTTTTTTGTCTGCAACCATCGCGACCCTTTGATAACTTAAAAGTATTCAAATTCTAGTTTTCAAGTCTTTGCTATGCTAGCAGCATTACAAGGCTGCCACAGTAAACAAGTCAGCAAGAAGCTATCAGAATGGAATATGGAACCTAAAAGGAACCTAAGCAGTAACTAGGTAGTTTTTAGCACTTTAACAACTTACCTTTCTATTAGAATTACGTATCTTCCTATAATCACTAAAATCCTTGAAAAAGTAAATATAGAGCTAAAACCACACCCGAAACAGTGCCAATTTATCATTTTAACACGCTGTGACCCCCAGGTTGGAAACTGCTGCTTTATTATAACACACTTGGAAGCAATATTTAACTAAGCTTCCTGAGATTCACTCGTCACTTTATCAAAAACTTAGCAATTGGGTCAGGTTTGTTTAAAACATTTCCAGATGTAAAATAAAGCAATAAAAAATAGAACCTATCGATATTCCTACAGTATTTTGATACCTGTCTACCAATGTCCTGCTTCATAACCTCATGGGAGTTGCCCTAAAATGTTAATACTGGTACGTCATTAAACCATTCAAAACATATTGTAATTTAGCGCGTTAGGGTGAAGGGGCTTCCCCTGACATTTTATTAAATAACTGATGAAAAATTCGAAATCAGCATGCTAAACAGCATGGTTATGCGAAATTTCATGCAAATCGAACACTAAATTATGAATTTAAAAATGTACCCCAAATTTGAGAATGTTAAAGGATGAATACAGAAACTTATATTTTAATGTAGTCTACTTAATCAAATGAAAAATTATAAAAGTTGTAACAATGTAACAAGGCCCTATTACTCCTCTTCCTTCATTGTTGCTTTGAGCCTATTTAAATTGCTTTCATGAAAGCCTATTTTAATAAACAATGATTTATATTATGCTAGCAGCATTACAAGGCTACCACAGTAAACAAGTCAGCAAGAAGCTATCAGAATGGAATAGCCAAAAGTAACCTGAGCAGTAACTTGATAGTTTTTAGAACTTTAACAACTTACATTTATATTAGAATTTCACATCTTCCTGTAATCATTAGAATCCTTGAAAAAGTAAATATAGAGCTAAAACCTCTATAATGTGACCCCACCCAAAACACGCTGCAACCCCCAGGTTGGAAACCGCTGCTTTATTATAACACACTTGGAAGCAATATTTAACTAAGCTTCCTGAGCTGTAGAACTCGCTCGTCACTATATCAAAAACTTAGCAATTTGGTCAGGTTTATTTAAAACATATTAGGAATAAAAAAAAATTAATTTATCGATATTTCTATAGTATTTTGATACCTGTCAACCAATGTCCTGCTTCATAACTTCATGGAAGTTGCTCTAAAATGTTAATACTGGTACGTGAATAAACTATTCAAAACATACTGTAGTATAGCTCGTGAGGGTGAACGGGATTCCCATGGAATTTTATGAAATAACTGATAAAAAATTCGAAATCAGCACTCTAAGCAACATAGCTATACGAAATTTCATGCAAATCGAACACCAAATAACAAATTAAAAAAGTACCTCAAATTTGAAAAGGTTTTTTGTTTAATGTAGTCTACTTAATCAAATGAAAAATTATAAAAGTTGTAACAATGTAACACAGCCCTATTACTCCTCTTCCTTCATTGTTGCTTTGAGCCTATTTAAATTGTTTCATGAAAGCCTATTTTAATAAACAATGAAATAAGATAGATTAGTTCAATTCAAACTAGTATGGATACTTGCTAGAAAAATAGTATGTATTTCAGAAGTCAAACATTAACACTGACCTCAATATCCTCATTTCATCCGTAAGAGCTTTCAATAATAAAACAATAAAATGTTGCATTTATGCCTTCAAAATTTAATGTACAACATGTGACAATTTGAGTAATAAAACTACGACAGTCCAACAGCCACGAAAGTCACAACTAAAAACACTAAACAATAAACAAAACATTGGCTGCCACTTCAAGCATTGCTGGAGGAGTGAAATTTTCTACTGGGCAGCTCATGTTCCCTTAAGCCTAGTACGCACATTGCCCCCATAAACATTGTTTGCCAAAATGTTGCCCTTGGTTTAGAAACAGTTGGGCAACATTTTTTCTAGTTGCCTTTGAGTTTCCCAGGAGGGAAAACACTTTTCCCCTGATCCATTTCAAATGGGTTATTCAACAATGTTGGCCAACATTTCCGACAACAAGCAACGTGTGTTAGTAGGTGAGATTGCTGATCTAAATCGTGTATCTCTTTTCATTATTCTGGGAGCAACTATTTGTAAAATAACTTCAAAATCTGTAGGAGACATATGAGTGAAGTTCCTAAAACCACTGCCATCTTCGAACTTCAGTTCTGTCGGAAACTTGTTTGCATAGTACGAACCATTTTGAAGCTCTTTACAAATCCACCCCAGTTTTCTTCTTTTCTGTCTTCTTGAACAGTTCATAGCTACATACAAAGCATAAGCCATAGCAGCAGCATCCTCAATAGACATCGTTCACTCAACTGAACTCTGGACTCGAAACAATGTTTCTTTAGTGTTTGCCAACAATCTGTTTTCCATGTTGGGAAACAGCTGGGAAACAGTTGGGCAATGGTTGGGAAACGGCTGGTGAACAGTTGGGGAACGGTTGGGCAACAGTTGGCCGACAGTGTTTCCAAGTGCATACTAAGCTTACGATTCGTTTCCATACCGCATTCGGCATACAGTCTCTGCCTACTGACAACGGCGCTATTATATTACTTGATTAAATAAGATTTCTATAATCTACTACAGAAGGAATATTCCCTTCAATGTTCGATGATTTTTGAAGTTGGGATAATTTGTAGGGTAGGGATCAACAGTTGGGAAATTATTTGTCTGTACAAGTCTGTGGTTAAGGACTTTCATAATATAAAGTAGGCCTAATGGGGTACAGAATAAGCCTAGAATTTCCCAACTCCAGATCTCAAATCTCACAAATTTCCCAACTTTCAAGCTTGTAACCAACATTGGGGGGTAACATCCCCCCCCCAATCCTACCCTGGAGCCATTTTCAAAAAGGTTAATTCAAATTTTCAAAAAATCACTCAACAATCAATCAAGCAGCCTTTTAACAAATTTTCACCCAATATCCAAGTATACAGTGTAGTTTGGAAGCTTAAATACTTCATAGATATCAACCTCAAACGTTAGAGCCATTTTTGAAAAATTTAGAATTCGAAAATAGTCACACATCAGAAAACTACGATTAATTTAAGGGTTAGGTTAGAAATAAATAAAATTGATGAAGTATTGTCATCTAGATATCAAGTTCTAAAAAAAGTCAAACCATTTTAACCTGTGCCCAGTGGCAGACTGACATACAAACATGGGGACAGACAGATTGACAGACATACAGACATGTGGACAGATAGACTGACAGACATACAGACATATGGAGACACTGACTGACAGATATACAGACGTGTGGACAGACAGACTGACAGACAGACAGACATGTGGACAGATGGGTTTGCTTAGGACTCAAACGCACATAAAACGCAAATCTTCATCATAATCTCGAGGTCAGTTACAACACTTTATCTTTAGATTAGAAACTAAAATAAAACCAAACGTATCCACTCAAGCTCTATTTTATTTATTTTGCGGGGAAATAATTACTATGAAAGCTCCAAAAACTACTGGCCTTAACGCACGTTTGTTTTTATCACATCTTAGCGAGCCGTTTCAGTGCCAATTAACCATTTTCAGAGCCCTGCGTTTGTGGAAATCGCGATAATTCGTGAATGTTAGATATGGCATTTTTTCTTTCAGATGTTCACATTTCAGGTTACCCTGATTGCAAATATAATACAGTCTCTGCCTACTGACAACGGCGCTATTATATTACTTGATTAAATAAGATTTCTATAATCTACTACAGAAGGAATCTCCCTTCAATGTTCGATGATTTTTGAAGTTGGGATTTTTTGTAGAGTAGGGATCAACAGTTGGGAGATTTTAAATTTGTCTGTACAAGTCTGTGGTTAAGGACTTTCATAATATAAAGTAGGCCTAATGGAGTACAGAATAAGCCTAGAATTTCCCAACTCCAGATCTCAAATCTCACAAAATTCACAACTTTCAAGCTTCTAATCAACATTGGGAGGCGGAGAGGGGTCCCCCGGCGCGAAGCCCCTGCGTTTGACAAGGTGGAAAGAGGCGGTAAAAAAAACTAGCGTGACTTAGTTTATAGACAGCCCCTCACGAGAGTAATACTGCCACCGAAGCGGGTGGTATTACAAGGGATTTATTGAATTTGATCATGTTAATTGGGTTATCATTTAACCCTGACAAGCTTTAAAGGCATTGTATATAATCCCTGTCCACAGGAATGGTAGAATCGGATAACACTTGATCACGTTTATGGGAAGGTCAGGAATTGAATCCTGGAAGCAGAAGTGACTTTTCAAAATGTTATATTTTCTACAGCTTTTGTATTCCTTTCCCTTTGCTAGTTTGGGTGTTTTTACTCAAAATACCCCTTCACATTATCCCCTCTTATATAAAGTGTATAAACCTTTTGTTGAATTCTATGTTCTTCAAAATAATTTAACCCGGTAAAAAGATTTATTTCAGTTTGAAACATATTCATGTTTGCAATAGAATGCTAGATGCTTTTAGTTACTTACTGATCGAAAAAAAAATGTGTAATGGATAGAATATCTTAAGATAGGAGTAAGGTGTAGTGAGGATAAAACTAGATCAAGATAGCGATAGGGTGTAATGAGGTGGAATGGTAAGAGCTAGCTCAAGATAGGGGTATAATGTAATGAGGTGGACTGGATAGAACTAGCTCAAGATAGGGGTAGGATTTAATGAGGAGGACTGGATAGAAGTGGTTGAGATCCCCAATCTAAGGGAATGAGTCTTAAGGATACAAAACTATAATCTTCCCTTTTGGGACTTGTGGCGAGCACTATGCATGGGAGGTGAGTTGTGGGCTCCTGAGGTCCACACAGCTTCCTTGAGGGTAGCTCTGTGGTTGCTAGGTTAGCGTGGTCCAAACTAGCCACCCTCTGGGAAGGCGGGCCCATCACCTGAGTTGGAGTGGGTCCTTTGCTTTGAATGTCAACCTGGCGTAGCAGGCGGAGAAGAACAGGAGGGATATTCCCCTCTACGGTTTGTTGGGAGCGGACACTGAAACCAAGTGTTAGCATTAAGTCCAAGGTGACTACGTAGATGACCACATCTAGGGAAACTCAGGGTAGTCAGCTAAATAATTTGGCTCGGAGCATAGGTTGGTAGAGTATTACCCGATAATTCTCCATCCATGCCAGAGGAGGCGGTTCTACGCTATAGACGGCCCACCAGATCATTTTTAAAATTTCAATCATGGTTTCAAAGAACAAAAACAAACGAAAATTCGGCCAGAATTCTAGTAGTACAAGTGAGAGTGAGGGGAAGGTGATACAGTACTAGGAGTAAAGAAATAAATTAAGGCAAGGAAGATCTATAAATATAATTATCATGTAATTTTTAGAATGGACCCTGTCATTAGATGAAAAAATAAACAAGATGAAACTAGGGCAATTAAAGGAGGAGCTAATCAACCTTACCTTGACCATGGTACACCAAGAAGGACAGATAGAGCAGCCTCATAAGTAAAATGAGAAACTGAGGAATCAGATGATGAACAGACTAAAAACACAGACCAACCTTTGCTGCAATAGAAGCGTCTTCCCCAAAGCATGTGCTAGCATTGCGGCAAGCTCAGAAGTAAAAAGAAAATATGACTAGCGTGATATTTATATCATACAAGATAGGTAAAGACGCGACATAAATTAAAAAAACACTTATAGAGAATATAAACCTGGCAAATGAGAACATAAAAGTAAGATCAGTGAGAATAAAAAGTAATATGGTTATTTTTGAGAGAGAATCTGTGATGGAGATCAACAATATCATGAGCCACAAGGGGATTAAAGATAGTTTAAAATGTGAAAAGCCTCGTAAGCGAAGGCCCTTAGTCAAACTCTTGGACATACCCCATCCGCCAAAAGTAAGAGTCCTGCTTCTAGCAAACTGAGTGTACATCAGTTTTTCCTCGGTGCCGGTAAAGGACTACGTCATGGTCACTCGATGCTATAGGTGTGGGGCACAACAGTAGATCCTGACCTAAGTAGTATGCAGTGTGTGGGAAATGCGGAGAAGAGGGACAAGAGATGAAAACATGCGAGGCAAAAAGGTTGTATACATTCTTTGCGTCAGCCAAAAGGAGGAAGGCTGTAAAAAGTCAAACTCCCAAGAATACTCCACACATCAAATGCTGATTAACATACTTATTCAAAAGACAGACTATGGTATGGACTGAAACGACTAATACGGAACGCGACATAATGGATCGAATGAGACAGATGCTACTAGGAATCTGGAGGTACATGGCCAAGAAAAAACATAAGAAAAAGTCTGAATGAGAAATGAGCATGAAGAAGAGACCTCTATCAAGAATAAGGAGGATTCAGGAAAAGAATGCAGATTATAGGGTTAAAAAGCAAATCATGTTTGTACAACCGGCACTCAAGCTGATGAGTTTAGGATTCAGAAATAGAAATATTGCAAAAAGGGGAAAGCGAAGACAGTATGAATCGTGAACTTTGTAATTGGCAGTCAAGAAGAAGGGACGGCGCCAATTACTATGGTCAAATTAGCCACTAAAAGAGCACATTCTGTACCTGAGGGATAAGGGGATACGAAGATTGATGTAGATAATAAAACACCATCGACGATATACACAGATTTTGAGGAAGTACTCCAGCTATTAAGGCTGAAGAAACAAACAAATTTGCACTTGGCCTTGAAGCATCTCGTGAGGACAGGGCACACTAAAGGGGGGGCACCATAATGTTTCCAAGACCAAGGCACTTGACCGAATATTCTTAAAGTCTGTGGACTTACCAAAAGACCCGGCGAGCTTGCACATCCAAGTGTGCAAAGTGTTCAATCGTAGGAACGAGAAGTTCAACGAAGAATATCTCTTCAACCACTTTGTCAGAGCACAAGGCCGTAAGACATTCGACCCTAAAGATACATGGCCAAAAAGCCACGTCCATACATACCACAATAGGAGAAAATAGAGCCCATAGTAAAGTAGAGTAGGTCAGCTGAATGGAATGAGAGGTGTAGCCGAGCTACATGAAATATGGAGGTTCGCTGAGGAGATGGAATTAGATATCATATGCCTGAAAAAGCCATATAGAAAGAGTGAAAAGATTCCGCACATTCCAATTACCATGAGGATCTTAACTCCTGGGGCAAAACCGTGGAGTACTGTTATTATATTCAATAGAAACAAAACAGCAATCAAAATAAGCCAATTCAGTGACGAACAAGTGACATGTGTGGAACTTGGTAAGTCGATGAACATATACTTTCAACACAGCTACAGTATAGATTCATACCTGGAAAGGCTAAAAGAAATAGATAGTGCATATCTAGGTGTACGGTTGACATACACAGACCAAGTGCTAACACTAAGTTGCCCATGTGGTATAGTGCGTGGATGGATGAAAGAGGGGAAGCACTGAAAAAGTAATCGATGCCAGACGGTTCAAGATGGTAAACGATGCAAACAACCCGATTACATATTCAGGAAGGGCAGCGGCATCCAGCAACATAGATGTAGCCTTAAACAATCTCGCACCCACTAACATGATAAAAGGATGGCAGGTGATCAACTATGCAAACAGCAGTAACCAAAACCCTACCCATTTCGAGCTCACCACTGAGGAAAGAGATGATATGGAAAATGTAGGATAAAGCCGACGTTGATACAACATCAACAAAACGGACTGCCGTAGGCTAAGGGAGATTTTGGTGCGTCCGACTCCTGTGTCGCCAGGGGACAGCGTGAACTTGAAGGTGAAACAGCTAACGCGGTGTTTGCAGGATGTTATGAGGGTAGCCAAAAGATGAGAATATAGTCACCAATAAATAATAGAATAACCGATTGCAAAGACTACGTGGGGAAGCCTCAAGACCTATGAAAATCTTCATAAGAAAAAAAAAAAGTTTAAAAGTATCTGATAACAGTGAAGGAAATTATCTAGGGAAAATATGTAAAGGAACAGCAAGCCAACAACCCCTTGGGAAGTAACCTTTGTAATTATGACGGGACAACTAAGGACCGAGCTTGGACTACGATACCGCAGTGACCAGAAGAAACGATGACTACTTGCTGGAAACAGTCGGCGGAACTGATGCTGGAGACATTGTTCCCTGATGACACCCAAGATGATGAAGACGATCAACATGAAGAAACACAAAGACAAATTAATTACTTATACTATGACTAAACCGACGTGGATCAATTAGCCAAGGATGAAGTCAAGAGGTTCATAGCTTCAATGAAGAAATATAAAGCACTTGGACCAGATGGTATAAAGGTTGAGGTGCTGCAGCAAACAGCTTATCGGATCACTCCGTAGGTTGTCCGTCTAATGAAAGAATGCTTGGTACAAGGCAGAGTACCTAATATCTTAAAACAGAGTGAGTTAGTCGTTCTATGTAAGGGAGAGGACAGAAATACCCTTATACCAAAGTCATATAGACCTATATACTTGCTTAACACCTGAGGGAAGCTACAAAAGAAGTTCTATCATACAAGACTACAGAAACACCACGAGGTGGTAGGAGTGAGCCAGAGACCTTATGCCTTTAGGCGAGGAAGGTCCACGGAAGACGCGATAGTAATGGCTATGAACTTAGTAGATAATTTGACATCAGAGTACACGGTCAAAATATTTGTGGACATCTCGGGGGCATTTGACAGCCTGTGGTGGCCCACTCTTTCTAAGAATCTTGGAAGAATAGTATGTACTGGGAAGCTGTACTACAGCTTCCTGGATTGTTGCAAGGACAGTTATGCTACATTGATACGTCCAGAAGTATCCCTGAGGGAGAAACGGACCAAGGTTTGCCACCAAGGCTCAGTAAGCAGACTGGTTTTCTGAGATCTAGGACTCGAGCCTGGGTTACAATAAATCGAGGTGCTACTGGGAACAGTGGAACTAGTAGCCTTCGCAGATGAACTGCTCAAAGTATTCAAAGGACATTCATGACGACAGCTAGAGACTAAGGCAAATCAAGTATTAGAAGGTTGATATACCTGTCGCAAGAGGGTTAAACTCACGCTAGCACCAACAAAGACCTCACACATGCTGTTTTAAGGGACGCTTTTGAAGGATCCTTCACTGAAGAGGAGATAAGGTGGAGTAGGACCACTAGATACCTGGGTGTGATGTTGGATGAAATACTCAATGTCCAGGTCCACATTAAGCAAATGTGTGACACAGCAAAACGTGTGATGAATAAAATAATCAGCATAAAGCTAAGGAAGTTCCATCTCCCTATGCATACCATCAATAAGTATCACCAAGCTTTAATTGTCTTCATTGTGGGTTGCGGGCTGATCGTGTGGGCGCACCATCTGAGGGACGGAGTACCAGCTAAGATGATAAGGAAGCTTCAGAAGGGTATTCTTCTGAGTTTCTCCGTGGAAAATTTGATTATATACACAATGTGTTGAGCGTCACCATGGGTATTACCCCACGGGATCTGGAGGTCAGACGGAGAGGCACAATGTACTGGCTGAAGAAACGTGACTTCTGCAGAGTAGAAACGCTGGCCGGGGTCAGAGTGATGACGTCAGTGGGGATAAGAAGAAGTCTGCAAGACGAGCGGCAAAATAACTGGATAAGTAGTGAACAGGGTAGGCAAATCTACTACATGTTTCCAAGAATACATTTACGTATGAAGTTGAAACGCCTTCAATCTACCCAGGGGCTTGTGAAGTACAATACAGGGCCAGGTCCGTCAAACACCCTTCAAGTAACTGTGACTGCGGAGAGGTGGTAACAGCTGAGCAGGTTGTCTGAGAATGTGGAACCACGCAACACTTGAGTAAATAACTGTAATCAATGCTATAGGGACGTCGTATCTACAACATCCTACATGAGAGCGATCTGTGGAAACTCCTCGACGAAGTTGCAACTCTAATCTCGCTCAATGAACGTGAGGATTATATTGGCGAACTTAAGGAAGAGAGACAAAGACAGAACAGAAGAAGAAGATACTAGGCACGGACAACGACACGGACGATGACAGTGATTGAGGGGATAACTTACATGAAGACGAGACCGACCGTGAAAAGATGGAAAATAAAATAACTAGGATTTAAGAGAGTAGCTATGGGATGCGGAAAAGCCTGCAGTATCCTTCTCTCTAGGTATCCTGTAGAGTTATGCTGAGGATAGGGATCAGTGTCCAGGATTCCAAGGATATCAATGTTTCTGACGACTGACGCTTGGCCCTGGTATACTGTAGGCAAAACATAGCAACAAGGAGACACTCAAGAGAAGGATGACTGGATCAGATAAGGATCTCTTTGACCTTGGGCCACTTAGCAACAAGTGTAATCCAAAGTAGGCACTGACGGGCAACCAGGGCATCGACTGGCCTGAAGGCTGGCTATCACGCAGCCACCCAGTTCAGCCAGTAGCAGCATCAAACCGGCAGTAAAAGCATCTCATAGGTCAACAAGGACAACGTGAAATATTCAAGCTGCAAATGCAGTAAAATGCAGCTGTGTCGCAGAAAACCCCTGCTAGCCTGCTCGTGCAGGGGTCTAGCGTAAAAGTATCTCTGCATTGTAGGGGATGAGGAAAATATTCATTACTTGTGTATTTTTGCTCAAATTATCGTAAATATCAAATTTATATTTCATTACTTTTTGATTTAAAGGGGAACAGTAATGGTTTTTTGATATTAAAGTAACAATTTTGTAACATAAGTGGCAGCGTATAAATAGTTACCTTGGATAATATGCTTGTGTAGGTCGAATAGTCGGTGTTCATACAATCGTAGGCGGCGAGTCTTCTCACAAGCCAAAGCATAAACCAATACTAATTATATCAGCCTTTTATGTCGTCATTTTCCTTGCCCTTTTTATCTTCAGTTGTTTCCCAGGAGCAATCTATAGGTTGACTTAAAAGGTGTTTGTCAAAAACAGTAAGCTGATGAAAACTACAGAGTCGTTTGGAATGAGGTTAAAGTATAACGTTAAACGTACCTAATTAATTAGAGGTTTTTTGAAAAAGTTGTAGTCCATTAAACATGTTTTTTTAGAGGATGTTTGAAATAATTTTCTTTGAGCCTAGGCTAGGCTTACTTTTTATATTTTTAATGTTAGGTACTAGTTTAAAAATGTTAAACCTAAGTCCACATTTACTATTCAGAAAACCTTCGAAATATCTTACAGAGATATAGATAGTTGGAAAATTTTCTTGCCTCCAGTGGTTGGGGGTATGCCCCCCCAAGGCTCTCAAGTTTAAGGTGCAGGGGTTGGGTAAATCATAAATCTCCGCCTCTTTACTACATTAGTTTTAAGTTTAAATTAGGTTAAGGAACCTCACTATTATGTAATATTAGATTATAAAATTATTAAATAAAGTTCAATATGGAAGAATGGTAAATACAAGTAGAATGTAAGGACTAGGCATATAGTATAATATGTCTAGTCATATGTAGGCATAATCCTAATAAATAAAAACGCCCCTATATATTTCAAAGGTTAAGCTTCGTCCAAAAATCCCTTATCCGTAAGATATCGACTGTATAGCCACAGAATGCTGTGCGCTCACTCAGTCTCAATCCTCTAGCGCGAAGACCTCTTCGTTGAAGTTTTATTTTCTCCCGCGTCTCAATAACCGGTCGGGCTATAGGCATGTATGTAACTACGTTTATATGGTAGGGAAGAGGAAGGTATATAATATATATATATATATATATTAGGAAGGTGTATAGTATATATATATATTCTAGCACCGCGTCTTACTAGCTGTTTAGGCTATACCCATGGGAAGAAATAATTTAGAATAATTGTAACTAAGTATGTGTGGAAGTAGAGTGATAAACTATTCAACGAAAAAACCTCATTACACCCGGCGGAGATTTAAGAGTCGTCCCTGACCAAGACCAAGAATATATTTTGCTTTCTGCTTTGCCTTGGGTTGTCAACTATACTGACGGGCCTATGATGTAAAGGACTGTAAACTAGGCTTTATAGTACGCACGTATTCAAAACTGAAACAAATAACATTAGTGAATGAAAAATATAGCTTTCTCTCTGTTAATAAATGATTGTTCGCTCCCATCAGGTGACGTTGCAACTCAGGCTGTTTGTTGCCGATATTGTGACAATAGCTCCAGAAGCTCATAGGGGTGTAAACCGCAGTCTCTGTTCATTCGTTGGATAAAAACTCCGGCCAAACAAATTGCTACCAACCAATCCATCACATTTACCCGTCAGGCGAGAAGTTGCCAACCTAAACAACAGCTGGGGGAAGGTTCAGATCTCACTGTTAGTGTTAATGACGTCACAAGTGTGCCGAAAGGTTGTAATACTAAGAAGTACAGAACAGCATCAATCGACACGCACTAGCCTCGTCTAGTCTGATTTGCTGGAGACTGGTGACAGGGAGGTAAGGGTTCGATTCACACCCAGGTATACTTATGGTGATTTTTTTATAAATTGTTAACCATGCTCCCTTCACCCAAATGTTGGTACATTTTGTATCTTAGTCATCTTTGTAATTAAATGCAGATAGTCCGGACGGCTAGTAATACATTGAGGAAAAATTCTCATAAAAAAGTTAAATAAATTAAAAAATATATCAATTAGCTGTTAGCTGCTTCTTACGGAAAATCACCTAGTAGGAGAATAGTACAGCCTGAATTGTGAGGGTTGGTATAACTGTCTGTAGGAGAATAGTACAGCCTGAATTGTGAGGGTTGGTATAACTGTCTGTAGGAGAATAGTACAGCATGAATTGTGAGGGTTGGTATTACTGTCTGTAGGAGAATAGTACAGCCTGAATTGTGAGGGTTGGTATTACTGTCTGTAGGAGAATAGTACAGCCTGAATTGTGAGGGTTGGTACACATTTTCCGGTGCTAGCTGAACGTATCACTGTAAAGCTTGGTTCATGAGCATACGTTTAATACCATAGCTTATTAGCAGGACCAGACTTTGATTACTAAAAAGTGAACAAAAAATAAACTATGAAATGACATAAAAATTCTAAAATAATTTACTTCAAATTTACAAAAAAAAACAAAAAAAACACTTTAAAATCCAAACAAAAACTCTCAATGAATGCACATGACTAAATCAAATACACACTTTAAAAATGGAAACTAAAAATATATATACATTGGCAATGAAAAGTATTTAACAACTAAACTCTCAAAATTAATAGCTACCCCTTCCCAAAGCAACCCTCTCAGCTTAGTTGCAGTCTCACTAAGAATGTGTGTTTTACAACCAAACAAGCAAAGATAAAACAAAGTTCATGGCCTACATTATCTTCTCATTCAGACAACTGTGTCATGAAAACATTTATTTGTGAGTATTTATCGATTTATATAAAATAGCCTATTGATGTTATTTAAAAATCTATTTACTCAATACAGATGTCTAAAACTGAATAAAAAATTAATAAAAATAGCCCTAATATGATGCAAAAACATGAAAATATGCATTAAATTTCATGATTATTAAAAAGACCAGGAAATGACATATAAAAAGATACTACCACAACCAGAATATCATGAACACATGAGCACTGTCTGTGATTTACAAAAAATGTAAAACAAAAAACGTCATAACATTCTGACCCTGGTTTAAAATTACATCTGGGCAAGAAGAGTTATACTTACATTAGCGTGCTAGGGCTATGTCCAAATCACAGTGATAAAGTGCACGAGGAAAAACCATTGCCTGGCTGATTTTAGAACCTAGGTTTCCCCATCACCAGATATCCAGTCTGTTGAGAGGCTTACGCCTTGTACCACGTAGCCATCTGTGGTGAATAGACACACTCAACGTGGCAATGCCGTCATAAGAAGCTGGAAACACCGCACCGCTTCAGGAAACATAAATCAGTTGTATCCTGATTGCTGGGCTTATCAACATGAGTTCCATCAACATCCTAGCACCTAAGTTGTTGCTCAACATCTCAAGCTTTAGAGAACGACCTAGGTCAGGATCATCAGAAATGACGAGCTAATCTCGTCATGCCTGTTTCGCCTGAGACTTACTGCCCGTCCAGAATATATGCATTGTAATTACGTTTGTTGGGTTACGATGAGGAAGGGTGAATTTCGATTAAATGTAACAGGATTTACGTGGAGTGGGAATGGAAGACCGTTATTAAAAAAACACCCTAGTACACCAAACTCGTTCAGGCTAAATAAAGTTGTGTATTTAATTGTCAACATATAATATTTGTTAATTAAAGTTATAGCAGCGTATCTAAATATCATATTTGTTAAATTGAGAAATTAGAGCTGGATACAGGACTTGAACCTGAGACCTTTGCATTAGTACACCAATGGTCTAACCACTGAGCTATCCAAGTGTTGTCCTGTGAATATGATATCTAGGTGCGGCTATAACAGTAATTATCAAATATAATAGCTTGGCTATTTATTCCATCATAATATATGATTTCGTACATTTGGCAGCATAAAGCCTTACCAAGTCGATGGTGGCTGCGTTATCTGACAGCTCATGATCTTTACTGTTCACTCATATGTAGCTGATAAATTTTCCCCCGTCCATCACAGACTTTGCCTTAAAATATTGCTTAAAATGTATGAAGCTATATTTTAACCGTGCAGTTAAGACACGGTGCCAGTCGAATATACCTGCAACTAGCAGCTGCCAGTGGTAGCAGTAAGGTGCCAGTCGAATATACCTGCAACTAGCAGCCGCCAGTGGTAGCAGTAAGGTGCCAGTAGAATATACCTGCAACTAGCAGCCGCCAGTGGTAGCAGTAAGGTGCCAGTCGAATATACCTGCAGCTAGCAGCTGCCAGTGGTAGCAGTAAGGTGCCAGTCGAATATACCTGCAACTAGCAGCTGCCAGTGGTAGCAGTAAGGTGCCAGT
>CABFWB010001967.1:76318-90005 GCA_902151455.1 Timema bartmani
GGTACGTGCTACTTGATATGTAATACCTGAAACAGGGGTACATGCTACATGATATGTAATACCTGAAATAGAGGTACGTGCTACTTGATATGTAATACCTGAAAAAAGGGTACATGCTACATGATATATTATACCTGAAATATGGGCATACAATATTTTAAGGCATTCGACTCGAGTCCACGATATTCCACATTTTCCTAGAAATATAGTTCTGACTAGTCCTAAAGAAAGTGTGTAGAGAACAGGAAGACAGAGATATCCAGTGATAGTGAGACGGGTAAAAGAAGAAGAAGGGTACTTCTCATAGTTAAAGGAGTGATAGAGAAAGAGAGTGTTTGGATTACAATTGCAGTGATCTACGAAGCCGGGAAACGATTTAATCAAACTTTGGTAAAGTTTATCTTTAGAAACATTTGCAATTTTTTTTTATAGGGAATTCCTTCCCTAAGTGTAATAACATTTAAACAGGAGGGTTAGGAGGAAATTGTACACTTAGCCCTTTTTACAGTTTTTTTCCAAATTCATATTTGTTAATCGTTATTGAATGGAATTTACAGAGATGTAAATGCTATGTCTAACGTTTAAGTTCAAACAAAAAATAAAAGTTGAACTATTGAGAACCAACATACTTTTGGAGTGTTCCCGAGAAAAACAAGTTCAAATATTCCTGCACAGGACTTGTTTGTAGGTTATGTTATCAATTATAGTAGCAACTATTAAGGACGTATTAAGGACACAACCTAGGACCTGTATGTGAGGAAATGAAGAGCAAATTCACGGTAGGAAGATGGGTTTAAAACAAATAAAAAGAGTTTTTGTTCGCAATATTAGCAAAATGTGAGTATTATATTTCGTTATTTTACCGGCATCGATCAATACTATCTGTTAAATAAGGCATTTGCAGAACATGTGCATTTATTATAAATATATAAAATTAGTTTTATTTATAGTAACGTTTATAAAGTAATTTTTTTTAGCAACTTACTACCCATTCAGGTTATACGCTTATGTACTAATTACGCTATTGGCTTTTAGGGACTAGGGAGGTTATATTTATAGGAAGTGTACCCGCATTTGTGCGGAGGGAAAGTGGAATACAATTTTGGAAAAAACACCCTCAATACACCTGATCAAGATTCGAACCTCGTTCTACCCATCATCGGCGATCTAGTTTCTAGTCTACTGCAAAAGTAACTCCTTAGACCATGCGGCCACCGAAGCGTAAACATTATTATGTGATTTATATATATCTTTAATGTAGCTCCATACCACTAATTCAAAAAATAAATACAGGAGTCTATTAGATAGTAATTATAATGCCGGGGCCAATATAAACTTAACGTGACTTGAGGGTAACATCCATAAAATGCTCTAGATCTACTTTTACGTATCAATACATCTGCAGCGGTCACTTTTGATAAATAATATTAAAACCTATAAAATAACACCAGTAATTTTGAAAAATATATCAATCTCGGCAACAAAAAAGGATGTATTTTCTAAAAGGCCCTTGCTACAAAAATTGGACTGTAGCAACATAAACACACCTATATAGAGCATATGTACACCCACTTCAGTGGCCACATGGTCTAAGGAGCTACTTTCTTAGTAGACTAGACTGATAATGACGTGGCCAAAACCTAAAATTAAAATTTCTAATATCGACTCTATTTTTGGTGGGGTTTTCAACTGTAGATAATCCCTGCATAAAAGAGTGTTAGTCCCGTTGGGATATTCCAACTGTCTGAGCCTCTACTTCAGTCCAGATCTGATCGTTGTTTCCGTTTGAAGTGCCGCGCTAAGGTAGCGCCAAATACCGCGCTGCACTAAAGTAGATATAATTCGTGTGATACTTGTGAAAAACTATTATAAAATATATATATTCTATCCCTGGAGCTGTGTTTCTAATTTTGCTTTATTTTACTAATTTTTATTGATAATTAATACGTTCAAATTCCACATGAAAATATGAGCTCATAAAAATAATTAAATAGGGGCTTTATTGCATTCCAATCTGAGTATTAGTTAGGCATTCCACACCGTTCACAAAAATTTTGAAATTTACTTTTTGTTTGTTGTTTTAGTAACTTGGAATTTGCAAAAAGTAACTGCTAATATCTGCTAACCTTCGAGTTTGCTCATTTTGCTTGAAGCTTTGTTATAAAAAAAATATTTTTAAATTTTCATTGGAAATGGTATTTTCAATCTAACTTTTGTAAATTTGCAACTAACAAGAAGGCACTTTCCAAACAAATAGGCTAGGGTATAAATATGTTCGGTATTGAGTTTGGAAAGAATCGGTAAAAGGGTTCAGGTTTTATTAAATTTTGAAATTAAAAAATAAATAAAATAAAGAAGATGGAAGACTTTTTCAATTGGTTAATGATCTACTCAGATCCAATCAGAAACTTAAAATTGAAAAAGCAACCTAAACATGGGAATCGAACCCAAGACGTTTGACTTAGTACGCCATTGATCTTACGGAGCTATCTAGGATTCGTCCCGTGCCCAGGGTCATTCTTCACTCATATTTTAATGCAGAGTCTGTGATGGACGTGATGATTAGCCGATTCCTGGATATCTAAGTAGTAAGATCAATGGCATACTAAGCCAAAGGTCCCAGGTTCGTTTCCCGTGTTCAGGTGTCATTTTAAATTTAAAGAATATAATATTTAAATGCGGCTATGACTGTAATTAATAAATATAATAGCTTTGCTATTTGATCCAGTATTAGAAAGCTACCACAAATAAAATTAAAACAGCTCTTGGAAGATTCAATAAAACTTCCCCAAATGTTCAACAATCAGAAGAAACGTCACTGATTTCTAAAAAAAAGTGACTGACTCGGATTCCGAGTAGTGTATATACTGTATATTATATGCAGTACATGTACTGTATGTAATTTGTCGTTTGTTTTCCCCTAACAATTTTCAATTTTGTACTTTTGTACAATTTTTGTATCTATACTATATTTTTCTATCAAATTATCTGTGCTGATTGATTTCCGTATACCCTGGTATGGGTTTTCCTGTTGGACACAAGAAAATCAATAAATAAATACACAAATAAATAATGTAGGTTATGCTACTGATATTAAACATTATGTTTATTTGATAACTTCTTTGTATTCTCTATTAGAAACCCTGGAAAGCCCCAAACACCCATTTTTGGACATATTAGAATATTTTTTGTAGTTTTGATCCACCATATTGGATCGGCCATTTTTAATTTCGTAATTTTGATATCAGATTCATAATCAGCGACCCCAAAAACCCCTTGGTTAGAGTTTATATGTAAATAAATATAGTTTTAAGGGTTTTGGTCACGTTTTCGGAAAAACTCCCCACTGTGTGGAGATTCGAATCTTGGTCAGGTGTAGGCCTACTGAGGGCGGATGATGCTAAAAAGAATAATATTCAAAGTTGGATTTAAATTTACCAAAAATCCTTTAACTATAAACCTAAAGAACATGATTGCTTAGCAAATGGCCGCGGTATCGCAATTCGTGTTAAAACTCGACCATCCATATTTTCCCCTGGTACTCTTCAGTAGAGCATACAACTGCCCCTTAAGATGCGTCTTGTCATGCAGATAACACACATAACCTACAGTGGTAACTGCTGTGGCACGACTTAACCTAGGTCAGTTACAAATGAACAACCTGCATGACAAATGTATACGACAGCGCTGTTACGGCCAAGCTTAAAAATGACGAGAATAGGAGCAAACCATTGTTCACACTCGTGCCTGTGGTCGCACGGGAAAAGACGTTAGTCACACCTTGTCTTGATTGCCGGCAATGGGGAGTCTGCCCAGATTCTTGCTGAGTGTACCAAGTGTGGTCTTACCACTCTCCCTCCAACCCAATGGTTTAGGTCCACTTTCAGACAGGTCTCGGGTAGAAAAGGGTAAAATCAAACTAAGTGGGACATTGACTGCTAGCAGTGTATATACAGAACCAACAAAGTGGTTCAAGTTTGTTAATTTTTTGGATCTTTGTAATATTTGCTCATTGTTCGATAGGTTGATGCTAAATATATCATGTGTATACACAGTTTTATGAAAGGCTCAGTAAAACATACATCAATAAGTGTTTGAAGATTGTAGCGAACATACAGAAGCTGGAATAATAATGAATAAAACGAGATGGTATAGTTGTATGAAGGAAGGTTTGTGTTTTATCCATGAACATTTATACCTCTTTGTATTTTATCTAAAACATATTTAAAAAACAGTAAAAATTAGATATGACAAATATCAAGGGTAATTGTTTGTATGGTAATTTTGTGCCTGTATATTTTCTGGTCTAGTGGTCAGAGTTCCTGGCTACAGATACAGATATCCCGGGTTAGTCTCTGTAGTCTAGTGATCAGAGTTCCTGGCTACAGATACAGATATCCCGAGATAGTCTCTATAGTCTAGTGGACAGACTTCCTGGCTACAGATACAGATATCCCGAGATAGTCTCTGTAGTCTAGTGGACAGACTTCCTGGCTACAGACCCAGAGATCCCGGGTTCAATCCCAGTAGCTTCCAGAATCTATCTGTGAGTAGAGGGCTTGGAACGGCGTCAAACTCAGCCCCGTGAGGACAAATGAGGAGCTACTTGAATAAAGAAATAGCAACTCCGGTTTAGAAAACTGACATTAACGGTTGAGGGTCTCGTTGTGCTGACGACATGATACCCTCTATCCGCAAAGGTTGGTGCTATCATCGCTAATGGCGGCGGCCGCTCGGTTGGTATAGCTCGCTTGTGAGCTCACATATAGAATTTTTTTAAATATATATTTTATAATACACTAAAAAAGAAGTACCCGGCTTTGTCCATGGTAATCACGTAATGGATTGCGTGGTTACCCCTGGTGACGCTTTTCTTCATCTTCAAACATACAGAAAATAAATTTTAAAATAAATAAAAATATTAATTCAAAATTTCCAAATTCCAGCTTATAGGTGAACATGTTCGTAAACAGGGAGAACTAATTTTAAAATTTCAAATCACCGCGTGCGGTAGCTAACGCTCATCACAGAGAGACAAACAATCTCTTCATTTTATTAATATAAATATAAGATAGATAAATATATATATTTCTTATTAGTTTGGCCAAAACAGTACTCTAGACACTCCTTTTTAATAACTTTTAAGCAGTTTAGCAGGCCCAGAACTGGTAAAGGTTTCAAACAAAGCTCGTGAGTGATTAATACCCTGTTCGAAAGTGACCCACTCTGTTTGCCTGTACCCACTTATACCTGAGACCTGGACCCACTCTGTTTGCCTGTACCCACTTATACCTGAGACCTGGACCCAAGTGCTTCGTGCCCTATACAAAAGAGGGTACACTTCCTCTTAATTCCACCCTGCTGTATGGGTAATGATGCGGGTGGACTCTTAAAGCTGTGCCAGAGTGTGATAAAAAAATTAAATAATTCCATTTTTACGATAGTAAATCTTTCTGATATATTAAATATTATTAAATAGGTAATTAAATAGCAAAATTGATATGTATTTTTTGTTTAAAAATAATGTTTAATTTAACTTATATAACCAATTTCATGTCTAAATATTAAATACTAGAGGTAGGAGACATAATTTTATTCGTGGGTATGCAGATAGTACAGCATAATGACGTGATAGTAAAAGTTCGTAAAAAACTGTCTAGCGAAATTTCAATGTCTCTACTGATAGCTTGTGATCTTAATTCATCAGTCATATGTAGCTGATGATTTAGGAACGTCCATTACAGACTCTGCCTTAATATATGAGTGAAGAATGACCCTAGAGACGGGACAATTCCTGGATAGCTCAGTGGTTAGAGCATTGGCGTACTAAGCTAAAGGTCCTGGTTTTGATTCCCGTATCCAGGTGTCATTTTTCACTTTAAAGAATATGACAGCTGGATGCGGCAATAACCGTAATTACCAAACATACCAGCTAGCTCAGCTATTAGATCCACATTAGTTATGACACCGACCGATAGATATGTGAAGAGCTAGATTATCTTGATCTCCCGTTGACAGATAACCATAAAGGTTGTTTTGTACAAACAATTTACGTAACATAAGTAAAGATTGATGCCGTTTCTATTACCAAACAAGGTAAAATGTAAGTATACCATATCGGAGGCGTTATCTAGTAGTCAAGAAACCGGGGCAAAGTACAATGAGTGAACCATTTTTTAAAGAACAGATCGTATAATTTAGATAATACACTAAAGATAGAGGTAGTGCCAACAACAAACATTGAAATTTAATTTAAATATATTATATTTTTACACAACATGACATGGTTATTTACTACTGCCAAAGTCATTTGCACTAAAAATGACACCAATGAGGTAAGGAATAGAAATCTTATAAGATAAGGATAGTGATTGTGATGGTGATAGTGAGTATGAGGATGATAGAGAGTATGATGGTGATATTGAGTATTAAGGTGTAGAACCAGTGGAAGCACTTAAACCTAATTTTAGCCTAATTAACAGAATCCTGGTAACCGTTGGTGTAATTCTTCCTTAGGGAAAAATACCCACGGTACCAGCTGTGAATCGAAACCGGGACCACTAGACTAGTAGCCAGGTGTAGTGATACTACACCTCGGGGCCGGTTAGTGATCAGAGTGTTAAGGGGGGTTAGCGCACACTTTATCGTCCATTTATGGACGCCCGTGCTTACTATTATTTATTAATTTTAGCACTGCGTCTTACTACTCGCTCGGTTTATGCGCTTAAGTACTAATTACGCTAATGGATTAGGAATTGGGGAGGTTGAATTTAGAGGAAGTGAACCCGCATTTGCTTTGAATGAGAGTGGAAAACCATCTTGGAAAACCATCTAGGAAAACCACCCCCAGTTCACACGACCGGATTGTAACCTCTATCTTCCCGTCCTCGGCAGTCTAGCTCAACACGAAACTAGCGCGTTAGTTAAATACGTCACCTAGGCGGTTAGTGCTTACTTCCCATACCTGATATAAGCATTTTAACTGAGACGCTAGTGAGTAAGGTATAATCTAGGGGAAGTTGTTTAACTTGTTGATAGCCTGTACTGCTACGATGGGAGTGTATTGATGTAAACCAACGAGAAACTGTGGAATTGATCATACATGCTCCCGCCAGGCATGTGCACTTCCACATGCGAAGAATTATCTCAAGTGTGAATTTAACTCTAGGTGTAAATACAACAATCACTGGATATATCCCCCAACTATATTAAATATAGCTAAACATTAATTCACATGTCGTTAAGCGAGACTACCTTCCTATAAGTCAATATTATGACACTGAGAACGGGGCGAATTTTGGATGGCACAGGGATAAGAACATTGACGCGCCACGCAAAACGTACCGGGTTCGACTTTGTACTGTCCATTTCTTTTATTCACTCAATAGCTTCTGTGTTCTGTGATGGTTCAAATTGTAAGCTACAGTACATTCTGAGTTTCAGAGGAAACTCGTTATTTGAGAACTCGAAACTCGTCCTGCTAGTGTCAGAATTGTTTTTATAAATTGTATTTACATTTTTAGTCCGTTTGATTAATAAAGAGATTAATCCATGTGGAAGTAAGCTATTATTGAGAGCGTTTTATAACGTTTTGGGTTAATCTTATAACTAATAAATCAATAAAATACTATGTATTTCTAGAATGCCAAGTTTTGGTGGTTTTAAATCAAAGTTAGTAGTAGAAAGTAGGCTACTTAAAAAATAGTTTTTTTTTAAAAAGAGTAGGATTCTGGTAAGAAAAAATATTTAGAAAATACAAACATATTTTTTTGGGTCCACATAGATCGCATTGTTGCTGTATTATTTATTTTATTTGTATTTACATTTTTTAACTAAACGAACCAGCTTCTGATTACAGGAGTTGGCGTATTGTTTGAACAATGGAACTAGCCTTAGAAACATTTGTTAATTTCTGATATTACTATAGATACCATAGACACCATAGATACCATAGATAGCATGATTCGGGACTATGTTATTCTCAGACCTACATATTAACATAATGCTATATTATTTTCGGGTGAGGATTTTAATTTATTTTAGTTATAGCCATATTTGATGGTCGGCATAATAGGGCGATTCGCACCCAGAACTATACTTTGGAAAACATGGAATCACTCATAGAAATTTCTGCTTTCGCGCCAATCTCACTCAGATTTTTGGTATTTCAGCTGTAGTTGATTGTTGTTTGGAGAACCATAAATTATTGTGACCATGGACGAGGCTGCTTTTTTGTTAGCTTGACAATGTACTCTAGTCGAAAATCTTGATTAACAATTCTTGCAGTTTCTTGATCTATTTTTATGTATGGCCGGTAATATAGTTTTTGGTGTCAATGTTGACAGCTTTAATATATGTATATATATATATATATATATATAAACATGCGAGGTCAATTGAAAGTAGATCTAGTTAATCTCAAATGTAGGCTCGATATAATAAGAAAGCAGGAAAAACTACATATGTTTAGGTCATAACCATTAAGAAACTATACATTTAAAATTGGGAATTACTATGTATCTAAATGAACTTAACATTGAATAAAGCAATGCTATACAGGTATATTATATATAAAAGGCCTTGGGGGATGAAGTATTGTAATCATGGGCATCAGCTGTGTCTGAATCATATTCGAATACATTGAAAAATTACATCTTGACATGGGGATCCAGCCTAGGACTTTGGTTTAACACGCCGATGCAAAATCATTATAGTATAACCTATTCCATCTTGGTTCGCTTGGAATGTACAAATTGTACTATTGGCACCGTAAATCCACGACAGAGTCGTTCTTGCTGTCATAATAGCCGATGATATCTACACGTCCATCACAGACTCTGCCTTAAATTATGAGTGAAGAGTAGCCCTGAGCACGGGACGATCAATGGATAGCTCAATAACGCGCTAAGAAAAAGGTTCCGGGTTCAATTCTCATGTCTAGATGTTATTTTTCAATTTATTAGAATAAATTAACTTAGCCTATCCAAGTTTTTATATGTCTACAAATAATTATGGAATTTATACAATAAATTTCATCAAAATAATATATTTAATGTATAAAATACATCAGAATATTACCATTTTGATTTGAATGCTAAATTGTGAAATAAATAAAATAATAAGATTTTATGTAATCATTTTATTCTCACTACGAGCATGCCTATGAATATCTTGATGGTTACTAAGTAAACTTAAATAATTTACAATAACATGCTCATAGCATACTCATTCAATATGTAATTTGTTTACTTATTAGGAATGAACGAAGAGGAGCATCATTATTAATTTTGAATTAAATACTTTTTTTTAATGTAATCAACATTACTAGCTAACGGTACTTAACAGTTAATAACTTATATTGTATCAAAATAGAGAGAAAGAAGTATAAAATGTAATAAGATATATGATAATGCCAAAATAAATCGTGTGCTCCTACCGATCGTTTCTTCCAAAGAGGTCCCGTGTTGTTTGACATCTGAATCTTCCGTCTGCTTACCCTGAACGTCGTCTGCTTCCAAGCCGGTAGTAGAACCATAATTTGGAAAATTGTTAGGGTCCTCTGATTTTGTCACTTTAAATCGCTCAGACATATTAAATAAGTTCAGGACGTTTTAAAAAGGATACCCACAAACACATAAAACCGTTAATTAGAGCACACGCCGCGAGTAAACTCTTTGTATCGAAACCGTGCAACTAACCTGTTGTTGACTGTCAACACAATGGCGCCGCTAGCGCTACTAGTATCGGATTTTGAATTATAGAAGGCTCGTTCGAATGTAGAGGCTGCAAATAGCGTTTTTATAGTGAAATAAATGAGTAACGAAACTTGATTTGCTTAATAATATTTTTTTATTAAATTCAAATAATTTAGAATTGATAAATCAAGTTCCAAAGTTTATAATTGTTCATGATTCATATTGGTATTTGAATAAATGAATAAGGCGATGTTGGTGTAAGAGTTTATGAGATTGGACACAGCCTTGGGATGATATGTTTTGTTGTTTTTAAAATATCAAATATTATTAAGTGTTTACGGGTACGTAAGTCTTTTATGTATATACATATTTTGTGTTTATAAGTTGTAGAATTAACACTTTCAGGCCCAAACCTGTGGGCAATTATATAATTTTTCTACAATTTATCAACTTTACTTAATAAATGAAAATTCAATACTTTTTTGTTTAGGTAGGTCCAATACTTAAATTAAAAGGAATCTACTGCTGCTAATTTTATATTGTAAATTGAAATAATTAGGCCTAGCTTCGACGAAGTTTAATTTTGCAGTTAAACAACAATGGTAACGGCCAGGGCTAACAACATGGGTAGTAGTAATTATCTAACATTAGTGCACTTGGAGTACCCTATTGTACCCAAATTCAGTTCCCCTAAGTTAGATTTGTTATAATTTCTTCAGAAAAACGCCGGTTTGATTTCGAGAGCTAAAAGCAGAATGAACCAAAATTATTGGTTCAACCTATGTAATTTCAATTTATTTATTTATTGGGCAATGATATAATTCTTATGACCAATTTTTTTTACATATAGGCCTACCTTTTTTATTTTTTTTATTCAGAATTTGTTTATATAAAGAGCCAAAATCGGCTCGCATATATATATAAACATTCTAATGTAGGCGTGGTTCATTCACTAACTTGTTACATACATTTAGGAAAGTGAGATCTATTTCAGGGTATACATTATTTGTCCTAACCCGGCCGCATTATTTTAGATGCAATCACCCCATTGATAGTAAATTTACAACAAAAACAACATAATAATATATTAAAAACTTTACAAAATACAAGACAACAATTAGTACAGTATACATACAGATTCAGCTCAAATTATCACATCAGTTGCTACAAAATTTCAGATACCTTTTCACCCACATATCACCTGGGCAAAATTATTTTCCAGAATGTACCTCTTAACTTCCTTTTTAAAAAGTTTAAGTTTCTTCATCTTTATTTCTTGTGGTATTATATTGTAGAATTTTAGTCCCTTGATCCTTATTGAGTAGAGTCCAAAAGTAGTGGTGTTTACTCTGTTCTGGAAATAATTATCGAGACTTCTTGTAAAGTAATTCCCCTTTTTGTGTTCCCCAATTTTTAGGTTACTAATAGTTAGGTTGTTTTCAAGTTTATATGCCATTACAACCTTATAAAAAAAATAGCTTCTGTTAATTTCAAAATACCCAACCTTTTAAGCTTAATGTCACCGTCCTCACCGCTGGGCAGCCGAAAAATATTTTTTAGTGCTCTGTTTTGTAGTCTTATTAGTGGTATTAAATGACTTTTAAAAGTATTACCCCAGATTACATTTAAGTAGGACAAGTGCGAGTTAACCAGACCAAAGTAGATGGGCTTTAACACATTCGGAGTGAATTTATAGGAAAGTTTTTTTAACAATTATAAAATATGTTATTTTATTTTTAATACACAACAAGGTGAGTCTAATAATAATAATATTTATTAAGTTGTGATTGTTAATTTTCTTTTCACATTTCTTTTTTAAAGTTCTTTAGTAAAATTAATAGGCTAAGGGGGACAAATCCTAAGAACCATACCGTTTAGGCGAGTTTTTTCACTCTAAAAGACTTGAAAATTACAAATGTAATACTAGCCTTGCATTCACAATAATGCGGGGAATCCAATGGTATTAAATTCAACCCTATTAATTTGTTTTTGCTTAGACCCAAATGCTTATTTCAAAACCAAACTCACCTAAAGGATGCAGGAACAAATATTATTGAAAAATCTGTAAAATTGCACAGTCAAAGCCTTAATGTAGGCCTATATTATAGAGCCAATTAATGCGCAGTAATCTTCTGCTTTGACCAGACATTGCTCTATTTCACAACAGACAAATTTCCTGAAAATGGTTAACTAGGCCTATCTTAATATTTTACTCTGCAAACAAAAAACACTTGCACATCCTTTAACGGTTTTACATTATTAATTTGAGGTATTTAACTTGCACTTTCTGAACTGACTAATATTAATCAGGACACGAGAATTTCTGTTAGCTAGAGCAAAGTTCTACCAATTTTGCCAGGAAACATATTTTCACAAACCTTCCAGAGTTCTTTTACATGCCACAATCGACATAGGACCGGCGGCTTTACTTCCCCTCCTAAGGAAGTTGTGCTACAGATTTTCAAGCTCAATAAAAATGTGTTGGCCTCTGTTGGGTTTGAACCCATTAACATCAAGTACTGAGGCAATTAGCCTACTTTGTCCCAAGACCATTGATGTTAACAATACTTTTGGTGCCTGTTAGGATATTTACACTCCTTTAGCTTAAATAATGTATATTCTTCTGTTACAATTGTTTTAATTTTCCAATACTAGAAAATCTACAAACAATCTTACTATTGCTATTATTTGATTCGCCATTTTATTGTTAGATAGTAGGCTATATAAAAATAAGAATACTTTTTTTTTTACTGTTATAGACATAATATTCCAAATAAAAAAATTCTGTATAATGTTGTAAGATGCATACCACTCCCATTATTTTACTACGATCCTACATGTATGCTCATCAGGGTTAGCTATCCTAGGCTCAACCAATTTAAAAACACAACATAATAAAGACAAACTTTCAAAGAAGTTCACCAGCTTCGGCTATATTATAACTCTTTACTTGCCACATTTCCCTACAATGCACCCTTGTAGGTTGCATTAGCAGCGAGGTGGAAATGTGTGGTGTAGAACTCTTTGAACTGTCTCTGAGGATGTTGATGCAGCCATTTAAGCTTACCATGTCTTTGGATCCATGGATGGACACAATATGTTGTTATGTTCTAGGTTTTCCTTGCTAAGGCATAGAATATAGGCCTCCTCAAGCTTTATGTTGCCCACGATCTTACATTCCATGGAAATCATTTATAAGATCTTTTTGTTTTTTGATGAGGGTACTGCAAAAACCATTCTAAGTATAAATTATAAAATCATTACACTTTAATGGTGTGTGTTTTACTGCGGGGCTGTAGAATCAGAATCATAGTCGTGGGGTTGAAGGCAATTTTGGGTGGAGCCACAGTCAGTAAAAATGTACCGACTCCGACTTTGGCTTTAAAATAAAAACTCATGATATTATAACAATGTTTTATACTTTTTTTTATCATATATTGTTTTATTATCACATACAAAAATAAGTTTCAGTACATAATCAGAAAATTCAAGAGGTCTCGTTCACATAAAGTACAGGCTAAGAATGACCCAAAAATTATACATCAAAGTTATAATAAAAATCCATGTTAGAAATAAACACTAAAAGGTATCATACACAGTGAGGCCAACTGACCAACAAACAAAGACCTTGAAATTGAGTTAGGCGCTACTATACAACTTATTAAACATATATAGGACAAACATTTGTATTTTGAATTGACATATTTATTTAAATATAAATTCCCATTGCTAAAAAGCTTCCCATGAAGTAATATGTAGGCCTATTGGAGCATTTTACTGCCGTCACGTTGTTATTAGTCCTACTAATTAATATACATCAACCATTTCTGAAGGAGTTGGAGTCTAGGGCTTTGCGTACCCACTCCACAGTCCTGTGTTTTGGGCTAGTTTGAAAACTCTTGTTCACTTTCATAATGTCGTCTATTGGTGAAGGTAACAGTGCGAGGATTCTTGTAAGTATCCTTCAAACTATTCAGATACAGATGAAAAAA